>LT727893.1:416339-532092 GCA_900157175.1 Oithona nana
AAAAAACTTTTTTTTTAAAAAAAAAAAAAAAAAAAAAAAAAAAAATCAAAATTCTAATTCGCAATTTTGAGATTTTCAATACAAAAGCTTTCTATTCAAAACTTGTTGGGACACATTTAACTGTATTTACGCTAGAAATTATTTCTCCTTCATGATTCTATCCAGCTTACTTCATCATTTTCCAATCGTGGAACGAAGAAGAAGCGTCGGAGGAAGTGGATGAAAACCCCATGCCAACCCCAATCGAAAGCTTTTTGCGAGTTTTCGTCATGTCTCTAGGTATCTTTGGTGATGTCTGGGAAGGTCTTGAAGCTACCGACCATAGTGCTCAGGGCAAATTTTGCATGTTCATTTTTCTGGCAATTGCATACATCATGTTGGTCAACTTGTTGATTGCCATGATGGGAGACACCTACACAAAAATTGCCGAAATCAAAAATGAATGGATGAGACAGGTAATTAACGAATTTTCCCCATTATGATGCCCCACCGCCTCTTCAATCTTCTTATCTTCAATAGTGGGCAAGGACTGTGCTCATTGTCGAAAGATGTATAGCCCCAGAAGAGAGATTGCGCCAGCAAAACCTTTATTCAGAACGAATGGCTACCGGCGAAAAAGCTTTGGTATTGAAGCAGACCATGTCGGTATGAATATCGAGCATAAAATATGAATAACCTGCAATTTCGATTGAGACTCCTCTCCCTTTTTTCAGATGGACCAATTAGATGAAATCAAAGACATCATCGAAATGAAGGTGTCGCATAGGAAGAACATCAACCGTCGCAGAGACCGCTTTGGTTACGAGTCCAATTCACTTATCGGCCTTGACTTGGGCAGTGCTAACGTTATTGCTCCAGACGCTGAAGACGAAGAAAATCCATTTGAAACTTAAAAGAAAATCCAGTCGTTTTAGTGAGAAATAAAGAACACATTTCGATTCTTAAGGTCATATACTATCAGTTGGAAACTCTATTTCAAATCTTTTTAATTTGTGGAAACCATTGAAAATCTGCGATGTTTCGCTATCCGGATTCGTCTGAAATTTGCCTATCAAGCAAGGGTTTGCCATGTCTCTTCTCGTTCTTAAACCGCTGATTTACTCGATTGTATGTAAAATCCAAGTGTTTGTGCATTTGAAAAATCAAGACGAATCCAACTCCAAGAACTGCAAAGGATTTCATAAAGTTTAAGGGAACCGATGACGATCTCATAGCAAATTTTCTTTTGTTCCAAATAATCTGGTAACGCTGTGTATTTTGACGAGATTTTCTTTTAGTAAAATCAAAACAAAACTAAAAGTGAACAGAAATCCTGCGAAATTACAAATCATATTACAACAGATTGGAGAATCAATAAATTTTGGAGCGAAGTATACGGTGGACAAATAAGTGCATCTTTCTGAATTTCATCGATCTACAAAAAGTCAATAAAACGGCATCGTATTCTAGACAGGTAATAATTCCCAATCGTCTGTTCTTGCCCACGTGGATATAGTCAATGTTATGATCACTCAGCACAAATCTGCCACTCAATGACAAAATGACAACCACTTTGATTTTGATGGGTTTCTTCTGCCTTCAAGTAACATTATCTGTTGCCAATGTCAATGATGCCGACTTACAGGAGTTCCAAAAGTTATTCCAACAAAAACGACTACATCAGCTAAGTGCAATAAAACAGCTCTTGAACATGAGTCCGGAGAAGCAAGAAAAAATGTTAGACGCAATGCTGACTAAAATGACAAGTGTATTGGAAGAGAGCAAGTCCAACTTGATTGCCACGCAAATTGAACTAGTTGAGGGATTGCCAGACAGTGCCCAAGAAAGGACTTACCTTGCTTTAGTCTTAGAAAATACATGTTTAGCATGTGATATACTTTTGCGCTTTCCAAACTTCATGATGAAAAAGCTCAACCAGGATCGTCCTCTGAAGCTTCTGTACGAATGGGGAATGTTCTTCGTCAAAGAAACAGTGTCCTTTGTCATGGACGATGCCACTAAGAGGCTCTTTTATTTGGCTGGACAAGAGCTACAAATGAACCCTGACACTCAGGATAAAGACTACGTAAATCCCTACAAAAAGGTCAAATCAGAGCCCAAGAAAATCATGTTTGCCGATGAACCATCAAAGTCAAGTCAGCAACCAAAGAAGGCCAAAAAAATAAAGCGCGGACCTAGACTTACCAAGAGTGAACTGTGAAAAAGAAGAACATTGCGAGAAAAAAAAATGATTACTTGTTGTGGACATTTAGAACTAGTTTTATTTTTGTTTCTGTCTTTATTTCAGGACACGATGACCAATTCAAAAAAATCGAAGCATGAGCGTGGAATTGTCTATTTCAGCCACTTACCTCACGGATTTTATGAAAAGGAATTGCGCTCTTTTCTCAGTCAATTCGGGACTATTACCAACCTCAGACTTGGCCGTTCCCAAAAGACCGGACAGAGTCGAGGTTATGCTTTTGTGGAATTCTTGTACACCGACGTGGCCAAAATCGTCGTTGAAACAATGAACAATTATTTGATGTTTGAAAAGCTGCTCAAGTGCCAATTGATTTCCCCCGAAAAAGCCAATGATGCTATTTTCAAAGGCAAAGTAGATCCGGCAAGACCACCGGCCTTGGTGAATCGGCTCAAAGCCAAGAAACAAGTCAATGCTAATAGAACGGAGAAGCAAGACAAAAACGCGCAGAGTCGAAGGATGGCTTCCTTGAAAAAACTGAAGGCCAAGTTGTCTTTGGTTGGCGTCGACTTGGAGTTGCCAATATTGGAATCCTCGGCCGCAAGAACTCCTAACGGCACTGTAAGCAAGGTAACTCCTAAAATGAAGAAACTAAAGAGCCGACAGACAACACCCATCATGGAAATCGATGAAGACGAAGAAATCGCCTTGAAGACCCCTCCCAATGTCAAAAAAGTGCGGAGTAGGCCCAACAGTGCCGCCGTGACACCGAAAAGTAAGCCAGGTACTCCTAAGGCCCACTCTAAGTTGTCGTCTAAAGAATCTTTCCAAAAGTTGGAGACTTTGTTGATGAAAAAGAAGCAAAAAAGGCAGAAATAAAGGCTTTACAACTTAGCTTACTACAGTGTTTGAAAACTACCAAAAAGTCTCATCTCAATTTTTACGTCATAAGTAATACTTTTGCGTTTAAAAGGGGCCAAAATTGCGTCGGTAGATTCCAAGATGTTTTTTTTGGGGTGATTTTCAAACGCTGTGATTTACATGACTTTCATTTGTCTTTCTAACAAATCCTTGGCGTCTTGACTCTTCACTACTAGGGCTTTAGTAGACTCTTGAAGCTCCTAAAAAAAGTTAATTAAGATAAAAATACTTAATTAGACCATCCAAAAATTATGGTGACATCCGCTTACCTTGTATTGGGATCCCTTGGAATAGACTTCATCATAGGCTTGGATAGCTTTTTTAGTGTGTTGCCGTTGAACTTCCTTGTCCGAAGAGAAAAACTTGGTATGCAATTGAGCCAGCAAAAATGTGGCTTGAATGTGCTTGTCAACGTCATTTACCGGTTTGGTCATTTGCTCTAATACCTCAATGCCTTGCGTATTGTAGTAGGTCATCTTTTGCACTAGTTTCTCGTCCACATTGTTGCCATTGGCTTCAAATAATTTCAACTTGACATTGACCATATCCAATATGACTGAAGCAAACAGAAGGTTGCTTTCCACATTGTTCGGTTGACTTGCACGATTATTTCGGGCAGCCAAGAATCTGCGACGATGAAATTTAGACTGGCGTTGCCACCGATTGGTTTTGCTCTCCTGGCCATCCCAAAAGGCCAAGTGGCCTAGAAGCTCTATTTTGGCCTGGATCTCTACGCTGCCATTGAAAAAGGGCCTAACAAGCTTTTTGACACTGTCATAAGATCGAACATTTGCTTGTTCATTATTGACAATAGGCTCAAGATCCTGGTTGATGAGGTTCAGGGAAAATGAATTTTCCTTGTCCTTCTTTGCTTGACGTAGAACTTCCAGAGTTACCTTTACTGACATGTCGTACCTGCTGAATGACTGATCTTTGAATGAGACAGAACAAAATATACATGAGAGTCCATGCGAGTGTCAGTCATCAGTCATCCTGAAGAGCTCCTCGCGTGTCCAATAAATAAAACCCAAGGCAAAGTTTGAGAGTTAAAGCCAAAAGTTTTATTGATTTGCTGCCAATTATACATACATAGGAAGAAATATTTCAAAGTTAGGAATTTTGAAAAAGTGTACGGGTAAACTCCATAAAGTCGTATGCATCCTCCTTGACCTCGCCGCTGCTTGGATCATTGAAAGGCTTCATCTTCTTGATGCAATAATCTGCCATTTCGTGGGACAGGTTGGCTTTGAGTTCAGCTTTGGTGACATACTCTCGCTCTTGAGTGATGGCTCGGAAGGCATTTTCGATTTCCTCGGAGCTCTGAACGTTTTCAGTCTCCTTGGAAATCATGAAAGCCATGTAGTCCTGGAGAGAAACAAAGCCATCGCGATTGGGATCCACGTCATCGAGGATACTCTCGAATTCCGGCTCCGGTTCTCCCTCTTGAACCATAGGAAGATCGTATCCCAAAGCTCTAAGGCAGGACTTGAATGCATCGTGGTCCAAACGTCCACTTTTCTCCTTATCGAAATGCCTGAACATCATGGAGAACTCCTTCAGAGCATCTTCTGAGACACCAGACTGGTTCCTTGCCTGAATTTGCTGCTCCAGGTTATGCTTGATACGCATACCCAACTGTTTCAGTTGATCCGACTGCTGTGCTAATCCAACTGACGAATGCTCGGTGTACCTGAAATGATCAAAATGATAATATTCCTTATGTTTTTTTAAAAACCCTTAGTAGATAAAGTAAGTATACCTGTTGTCCAAGATCAGGTGTTGTTCAAGGATAGCACCAATGTCTTCAATCTTTTTCAAGTCGGATCCACGTGTGTTGACTTCGTGGGCTTTCAACCCCACAGCCGCCAATTGTTCTTCTAGCGTGCCTGAGCACTCCATCATGGAAGATCTGGTCTCGGTCAACCAAGCATGGAAGTTGTTGGCATGCTTAGCAAACTCTTTCCTCAACTTGTCATTGTCTTCTTGTCGAAGCGCTTCTTTGGCCAATTCTGCATCTCGCTCACGGATGATTTTTTGGAGATTGCGCCAAGTCTCTTCCAAGGCTTCCATGGTGAACCAAGTATACGGATTGGGACCCACATTGAAGTTCTTGATCTGCTTATCCAACTTGGCCAAGTCAGCGAAATCATCGCTGGCAGATGACAAGGAAGCTTGGAATTGGTTATGAGCATCACGCAAGGACTTGATCTCTTCAACCGAGTTGCATCGCACTGGGTCAGTCATGTCCTCCTCCGCATTCTCAAACCAGGAGTTGAAGGCAGAAGCTTTCTTAGCAAAGGTCAAGAAAAGCTCTTCGATCTTACGGAACTGATCCTGGACTTGCAAAAGACGGGTCTTTCGGTTGCCCGAGTCCGTCAAGAGCTTTTGCCAGCGGGCGATGACTTCTTGGTACTTCTTGTTGATGGCCTCGGACTGGCTATGTCCAGAGTCAACCAGTTGGGCCTTCAATGCCGTGATGTTGGAAATACCTTCATTTTCGAACGCTTCCAGACCAATATCAAAGGTTTCCTGCTTGGTCAAAAGAGTCTTGACGGAAGACAAGTCCCGTCCAAAATCATTGGAACGGACATACGTCTCCTTTTCGGCAATCCAGGATTCGACAACGTCGGCCTTCCACATGAATTGGAGGTAAGCCGAGTTGTCCAAAAGGTTCTGTTTGCGAGCCAAGGCCAAATCGGCTAAGTTGTGCATCTTATTCCGAAGTAAATCGCAGCGTTGGACAATGTTGCTTGAATGATGGTTACGAGCTTCAATCAACTTTTGCCCGGCAGCATTGATTTCGTTGACCTTATCATTATGCACCGACAAGTCTGTTTCGAAAGCGTCGTGCTTCTTCAATAAGCCTTGGACAGCCGCCATATTTTCACCCAGATCTGGCACCGTCAACAGTTGCTGCTTTTCCGACACCCAGGCCTCTTCTTCTTCGATCTTGGCCAAAAATTGTTGGTAGGTGATTGACTCTTCCAACTTTCGTCCCCGCGAGGCTGCCATTTCCTGCAATTCTTCCCAAACAGCGTTCAGCTGTTGGAGGCGATCCTTGATTTCTTGTCCTCCAAATTGGGAGACGCTGATCAGATGATTGCCAGCATCTTGAACGGACTTGATTGTGGGCTCATGCGATGCCAATTCCGACTCCAATCGCTTGTGCTTCTTTTTCAAATTCTGGACACCTGTCAGGTCGCGACCATAGTCGTCGGATCCCACCAATAACTTTTTCTCCTTAATCCAAGACTCCTCGTCGGCAATGTCACGGAAGAATTGATGCAGAGTAATCGCTTCGTTCAATATCCCTTGTCTCTCATCCGCCAAGTCCTTGACTTTTTGGAAACGCTCTTGAATGGATCCCCGTTTCTCATCAATGTCTTCCGAATCGAATTGCTCACTTTTGATCAATGAATCGGCTTGTTCTTCCATGTCAGTGATTCGGTCCTCGTGGGAAATGATGTCAGCCTCAACCAATTGATGTTTCTTCATCAAATTGAGAACCGAGGCCAAGTCTTTGCCCACGTCATCAGTGTTCAATAAGGACTCTACTTCGCCCAACCAAAAATCCAGATCCTTGATGGCGGCAATGAAGGTACGTTGCCTATTGGCCTCCTTGAGTTTTTCCGACTTTTCGGTAGTCTTCATGGACAAGACTTGCCACTGCTCAGAGATGAATTCCAAACGGTGTTGAACAGCTTCATCGGAGCCAGGACACTTTTGTCGGTCAATCAAGTTTTTGCCCATGTCCAAAACAGACTTGATTCTGTCGGCATTAGCTGCAATTTCTGCCTCTAGAACCTGCTGTTTCTGGTACTTTGACTGAATGTTGGCTTGATCCTTGTAGGTCTCTTCTTCAGCTACCTGTAGCTTTTCAAGCATCCAATTTTCAATTTCATCTGCATCTCTTGAAAATTGTTGCAGAGTCTCTGAATCTTTCAATTTGGATCGCTTTTCAATCAGAGCCTCCTTCAGATTCTTCCAACGTTCCAGAACCTGGCCACGTTTCTCTTCAACTTTGTCCTTGGCATAGTTGTCCGAGGCAATCAACTGATCCGCAAAAGTACCCAAGCATTCGATCTTTTCCTCTTGACTGCCAATAGCTTTGTCAAAATCTTCATGTTTCTTGATCAGACTTTCGACGTTGTCGCCATTAGCATCGCTGTCAGCCTCATCAGTGGATTCAAGGAAAGCTTCGCGAGAACTCATCCAGTTTTCCGCTTGCTCACAATCGCGATAAAACAATTGTAACTGCAGGCATTGGTCCAATTGCAAGCGACGACTAATCCAAGCTTTCTCCAAAGCTTGTCTAGATTGGCTGATGGCCGCCAGCTTGTCTTGGATTTCGGGGGACGCATAGTGGTTGTTATCAAGCAAGGATTGACCAAAGAGGTCAAAGGCTTGGAAAGTACCTGCTCGTGCATCGATTTCCGTCCGATGCTCAGCATGTCTTTCCAAAAGGGCTTCAGCGCCGGTCACGTCAGCCGCCAGCTCGTCGCTTTCAATGAGTCCTTTCATGCTGCTGATCCAAGACATGAGATCTCTGAAGTCGGAGAGGAAGCGTTGCAAATCATAGGACTCCAATAACTTTTCTTTTCTCATTGAAGCTTTCGAATTTAGGTAGGTCCTGGGGTGAGAAGGAAATTTTTTAAATTACAAGAATTTCATTTTGCATTTTAGACGATTTTAACGTGTTTTGTTTTCGTAATGTTATTCTCTGAGAAAAAAGTCGTCAAATTACAAGGCGACGTCTTCATATGTACTCTAAAAAAGTTGTGAAAATCTACGTCAAATCGCAAAGATATCTAAATTCTACGAGGCTAAAATCATCAAGCAAAATTATATCCGAAGAAAAATCTCCTCCGTGGGAACTGCCTTCACCTAACCAAAAGAATTTTTAGAGTTTTTAGTACATAGTACATACCATTCTTCATTGATTTCAGTTTGCTTAACATAGATAACTTCCTTGGAGTCTGGGTGGTTTTTGCTCAAGCTTCGAGCAGAATCGTTGATCTTGACAATTTTATCGCCCAAAGCTGCCAAATCACGCTCAAGGCCCTCGTGCTTTCGTTGCAGAGCTTGAACACTTCGAAGATCTTTTCCTAGGTCATCAATGCTCAAAGCCTCATCTTTCTCCTGGATCCAATCCTTGGTTTCATCCACGTCTTGATCGAATCTTTGCACTTCATGGGCACGTTCAAAAGCTGCCACTTTTTCAGTAGTGATGTTATTCAAATCAGCCCACTTCTTGTTGACATCTTCCAGGACAGTTTGGATTTTGATAGCTGCTTCCGATTGACCAAGCGTCACCAATTGCAAAGCAATCTCATTCATTTCAGCCAAACGAACTTCATTAGCTTTCATTTCAGCTTGGAAGTCATCAAATCTCTTCTGGACCACCTCCAAGTCTTTAAAGTCGCCAACGGGGTCTTCTTGAATGGGTACATGAACGATCCGCTTGTTGATCCAATTGGCCACATCGGCGGAATCGCGCAAAACCTCGTAGGCTTTGCAGGTATCCTTCAACTTCTTTGCCCGCTCCTTGCCCAAGTTCATCAAGTTCTCATACTGCTTCTCAACCTGTGCTTGTCGGGCTCCAACCGAGCTTCGATCCACTAGGTGCTGCTGCGATGCTGTCAGTCCTGGGTCGATGCGCTTGACATAGGTGGCAGGAACAAAACCTTGCCGATCATTGACTTCCACCTTCCACCAGTCTTTGTTGTTGGAGTTCAAGAGGGTCAAAACGTCTCCTGAATTGATGAGAAAAAAATAGTATTATTAAAAAGTACCATTTATTAAAAAAGTTTTTAGTACGTACCTTTGCGAGTACTGACTTCCCGAGGCGACTTCTCTGTGTAGTCATACAAGGCCATGACACATTCTTTGGCTGCGGCCACATCGGTGACGGGCGTTTCTTGCTGGCGACAATTGGCCGCTTGCTTCCGCAAATCTTGGATGGTGTTATCAAAAGCCTCCAAGTCACTCATAAAGGCTTCGTGTCGTTTCTTTAGCGCTTCGGAAGTGTCTTCATCTTTGCCGCAATCCGAATTGCCAGCCAAGTTTTCTTTTTCCTTCATCCAACTTTCAGCTTCGTTGGCATCAGCAAAATATTGATGGGCTTGCAAGGAGTCACTCAAATCTTGTTTCCTTTGAGTTGACTTCTCTTTCAATTGATTCCAGTGGTCGTGCAATTGACCAAGACGTGCTTTTATCTCCTCCGAAGCAAAGTGTTTCTCTTCAACCATGTGCTGAGCCGTTTGACTGACGGCGTCAATGCGAGGCTCGTGATTGTTGATTTCGGCTTGCATGGCTTGATGCTTTTTGATCAAGTTTTGCACTCCAATCAGGTCACGACCCCGATTGTTGGAGGAAACGATCGGTTCTTTTTCACGAATCCAAGCTTCCTCGTCTTCCACATCACGAAAGAGTTGCTGGACAGCCAAAGATTCCGTCAATCTTTGCTTGCGTAGATCCAGAGGATCCATCAAGTGGCTGTACCTCTCATTGAGGTTGACCTGTTTGGACACAATGGTCTCAGCATCAAAATGGCCAGTTTGTGAAAACTGTTCGGCGGAGATCCGGACACCGTCCACGCGGTCCTGATGGGATGAAACATCTGTTTCGACCAAGGCATGTTTTTTTAACAAGTTTTGTACAGAGGTCAAGTCCTTGCCGTAATCTTCTGAATTGAGTTGTCCTTCAACCTCACTCAGCCAAAGTTCCAGATCTTCAATGCCCCGATTGAACTGCTGTTGCTGCGAGGCTTCCTGCAATTTGATGCTTTTTTTCTCTGTGGCAGCGACCAAGTCCTTCCACAGCTGGGAAATGCCTTCACTTTTAGCGGCAATCACATCCGCCTTAGCGTGGCCAGCTTCAATCAAACTTTGTCCGGTGGCAACAATGTCGTCCACCCGGTTCTTGTTGGCGTCCAATTCAACTTCAAAACTTTGATGCTTTTGAACTTTTCCGTTCAAGTTGGTGGGGTCAAGGTAACTATCGTCTGTGGCCACCTTCAACTTTTCATTGATCCAACCCTTGGTTTCGTCACAGTCCCGATCAAATTGGTGGTAATTGAAAGAATCTTGGAGGAGGACTTTTCGGCTTTGGGACTTGTCCAATAAAGCTAGTCGACGTTCGAGCAAACTTTCGCGGGCTTTGGCCACATCATCAGCTGCATAATGTTTGCCTTCGATTAGCTTCGTGGCAAATTCATCCAAAGCTTTGATCTTCTCTTCTTGAGCGGCCAGAGATTTTTCAAAATCTTCATGCTTTTTCATCATGGCTTCAACAGAGTCCAATGAATCGCCCAGATCCTGATTGTCCAGGAAAGCTTCTTGCTTGGCCATCCAAGCTCCGGCTTGTTCAGTGTCCCGATAGAACAGTTGTAAATCCATGCATTGCTCGTACAAAATCCGACGTTCTTCCCAAAGGGAAAGTAAGGAAGTCTTTTCTTCTGCCAAGGTGACAAGTTTTTCCTTAACATCTTCCGAAGCGTAGTGCTCCATATCCAAGAGCTTTTGTCCGGCTCCAGCAGTAGCTGCAAAAGAGTCTTCACGTGCATCGATTTCCGATTTGTGCTCCGTATGGCGTTCCAGAAGAGCTTCGGCTTCATTGACATCCTTGGCCAATTTGTCTCCACTGATGACAGCTTTCATGTCATTGATCCAAGATGTTAAGTCTCGGAAATCGGACAGAAACCTGTGCAAAAAGTAAGACTCGTCTAACTTTTGCTTACGGCGCTTGGCTTTTTCGATGAGATCGTTCCAATTCTGCCAAATTTCAGCTTGTTTGGCATTGATCTGCTCAGGGGCATGCTCAGGATGGGTAGAGGCCAACTTTTCGGATTCGTGGGCCAACATACGAACTTTGTCTTCTAAAGCTGCCAAATCACGCTCCACACCTTCATGCTTGCGCTGTAGAGCTTGGACGCTGGCCAAGTCTTTGCCACAATCGTCGGAGGAAATGAGGGCGTCTTTTTCGTTGATCCAGGCAATGGTTTCGTCGGCATCACGATTAAACCTCTGGATCTCGTGTGCGCCAAATAGTTTTTCTTGTCGACTACTGGCCAACATTTTCAAGCGGGCCCATGCCTCCAAAACTTCTTTCCGCTTGGTTGCCACAGTGTCCGATTCCGGATGGTGTTGGCTGAGGATCTTTTCCGCTGTTTCCGAGACTTCGGAAATGCGGAATTCTTGACTGGTCATGTCCTTTTGAAATTCGTCGAATTTGCGTTGAAGTACCTCGACGTGTTCTAAATCCAACCCGAACTCTTCGGCAGTGACAAAAGCTTCTTTGTCGTTGATCCAAAAAAGGACTTCATCGCATTGACGGAGAAACTGTACAAGTGTCAATGCTTGTTGCAATCGCAATCCTTTTTCGGAAAGCTTTGTGAGTAGCAAAGCCCATAAGCGATGTAGCTCATCTAATCTGTCTTGAATAGCGACTTTTTGAAAGTGATCCTGATTGATCATCTCGAGACCTTTGTTTTCAAGCTGAACAATGGCGTTGGAGTTAGCAGCAACCTCCGCCTCAAATGCTTGATGCTTCTGGATTTTGGCTTGCAAGTTGGTGGAGTCCCGAAAGCTCTCATCGGAAGCCACCTGCAACTTTTCCATAATCCACGATTCCAATTCGTCAGCATCTCGTCTGAAATACTGGAAACGTCTTGAATCTTCCAATTTCTCTCGCTTAATGCGAGCGGATTCCTTGAATTCAACATAACGCTTCAAAACTTGTTCACGACGTTCTTGAATGTCTTCGGCAGTTTCCAGGATTTTCACCTCTTTGACTGTTACGTTGGACGGCTCCATGATGATGGAAACTGTAAAACAAAGGTCATAGGAAACATCTACATGTTGTCATCAGGCCTATTACTGCTGCGGTTATAAGTGAGTCAACGAGAGCATTGTGTGCCAACGCAAACACTTTACCTACGAACATTGTATACTCTTAAAGGTGGGTCTATTTTAGCTTAATGCCATGGATTCATTTCCCTCTCAAAAGGGTGGACCGTGGACCCCACCCCTTCTAATCAGACCAAGTACCTATACTATAATCATAAGAAGTGTGTTGTAGGTTCAAAATAATTCGAAAACTCTTTTGAAATGAACATTGCATTTTTAGAAAGCACTTGTTGCTCAGCCTACCAAAACCAAATGGTTGCAACCAATGGTCATGCGCAACAATGGTTTGGAAAAGCCCGCGTAGATCATATAGTACAACAACCTCAAAGTTAATTTTTTAAGACTCTGGATACGTTAGAAACATTGAGTCATGCGGATTGCAAAGCGAGTTCTGAGAGCAGTCGACGCCATATTGAACTCTTCACAGCAGCCACGCCTTACACAGCCAAATGATGACTAATTCTCTGAAGTTCCTAATGTGTTACTTACAATGTTTGCTATTGACACACAACACTTATGATCTCAAATTCAGGTCAATCTTCAAACTAGAAAGGGAAATAATGGCTGTCTTACCCGAAAATACCACCAAATTTCTATGGCTTCAAATCGGTCTTCGTCCGCTCTGTTACACCTAAAATTCAAGTCTGGCACACACAAGCGGCTAGTCTGCAAGCCGCTCTACAGTCTACGCTAACGCCGCCTCTCAGTTAGGGGTTAGCCTATGTGCACAGTGAACCGTGTGCTGTGCAAGTACCTCAGTTACTTGTTCGATTTTAGAGTCAAGTCTCACGTACTTAAAATACATTTTGAAAGAAACTTAGAAAGTTAAATTCAAAACGCATATATTTTTAAATAAAAAAATGCGTGGGCTTATTTGAAAAAAAAAAATCACAATTTCATAGCTATGCATGGGAACTCTTTTTATTATCAAACGGTACAATTGAGCCTTATATTTTCAAGCATTTTTTCCTGCCGGGTCAGCCAAAAATCTCCGACTCTCAGTGTGCCTGACTACAGTGAGTGAATGCAAATGTCAACAAAGAAAAGAAGATGGAAAATAAGAAGAGGAAGAATGAAAAAGTTGAAATTTCTTCTACATCTAAACGGTTGAAAATCGAAAGAGCTAAAAGTGGACTTTTAGACTTATCTGACGATGTATTACTTCATATTCTTCAATTTAATTCACATGCGGATCTTTTAAGCTTAAATGATACCTGTGTCCGACTTCAACATGTTTCTGCCGACGAAAGTCTTTGGAAACGAGTCAGCACAAAAGATACCCCCTTGCCTCCTCATCGATTTAGAAAAATGTTAAAGTTTCTGGGAAACAAGACGCATTCGTTGATTATAGGAGGACAAATTAACCCCAAATTGGAGGTGTTAACGCCATCAATCTTGACTTCTATTTCTGACAAGTGTCCAAAACTGGAAGAATTTTCCTTTGAGTCTTGCCTTATCGATGCCGAACAGTAAGTTACTTTTTTATCTTTGGTACCTATCTTCAAAAGTCATGATTCTAAAAAGTCGATTTTTCAGCATTTCTATATCTCAACTACCAAAATCGACCAAGAGGCTCTCCTTGAAGAACTGTCAGGTCGTCAATATTGATCCACAAAAATCATATTTCTACCAAATGGAATCTCTCTTGCCTTCATTAGAGTTCTTGGATTTAACCAACTGTCGGTGGCTATCACATCACTCATTGCAAGCCATTAGTAAATGTCAGAATTTAGAAAAATTGATATTGTATGGCTGTCGACGAATAGGAGAATGTTTTGTGTACACTGCCTTGGCCACCAGATTTGGTTTCAGAAAAGTTTCCCATTTAGATCTAAGGAATACAAATATTGGAGATAGTGAGGTGCCCTGCTTTGGAAGATTACCCAACATCACTGATCTCTTCTTGGGCCATACTATGCCCATGCCTCCATCTTCAAGAGATTCGGAATCCAACGGATGCATCACTGATCGTGGCATCATTTCTTTGTGTTTAAGTGAAATGGACGATGCTGCTACTCCTGGAAAGCTGCAAAGGTTGTCTTTGATACGAACAGAAGTGTCGGACAAGTGTTTGTCAAAATTAGTGGCAGCTTTTCCCTCATTACAGCATTTAGATTTACGAGGAACTCAAGTCACAGCTAAAGGCGTCCAATATTATCTAGAGAAGAAGCCGAGATGTCAAATACTCTTTGAATGATGTATATTAAATCAGCAAAACTATATTTCTTAGGGGTTTTTAGTCAATAAAGAATGCATACAATTCTTCTTCTTATTTCTTTTTTTTTTGTGTTTCAAAGTAAAGTATTGTTGGAGGTTCGTTCTTGCAATGGTACGCCATTATTGATATCAACTTCACTTCTTTCCATTCTGGGACCAGCAGGCGTTGAAACACTGGCCCATATCTTTGTTACGTAGGCGACGTTGAAAAGTTGTATTATGGTACCTATGAGGGCTCCGGCAATCACGTCAGTGGGATGATGTTTGTGATCAATTACTCGAGAAATGCACGTAAAGAAAGCCATGACAAGGAGTCCAAGCTGTAGGAGAGGTAGGATGAAAGTGTTTCCAATGGACTTTGGCAATTGAGGTGATCTTGACTGTAGATACCAAATGGAAAAGACTGCTGCTTGCACAGAAAATGTAGCATGTCCAGATGGAAAACTCAAATGAATTTCTTTCAAAGCTTTTTCGATAGTTCTGTCTTCATTGTCAAACATGGTCTTATTAGGAGCACAACTGTAGTCAATCACATACTGAGTGACAGGGTTGTTGGCAGTGCAAATTGTTGAAATATTGGGATTGCAAACACTAAAGAAATGCGGTCTGAGTCGGCCAACCGAATACCTGTAATTAAAAAAAAAAGAATATGTTAACCTGACATTGTATTGTATTTTTTCTTTAAGAAGAACAAAACAAAGACTTGACTTACTTTCCAATGTCTGTAAGAAGATGAGCACTACCTGCTCCCAGAGTATAGCCAATGATAATTTGAAGTACCAATATTCCAGCCTCTAACCTATGTCCAGCAACAGACAGCCAAAATTCAGTGGCTGCGATAAACAAAATAGGAATTCCAAAACCGACTGAATATAACATCCAACTGGGAATTGTGGAACTTTTATATGGGTAAGACAAACTTTCATCTTGGCAAAAGAACCCTCGTTTCGTTGGCTCAGCCACTTTGCTGAAAAGTAGGAGACAGACTCCAATGAGACCGACGATGGCACCATTTATGCAAAGCCTAACATAAAATTTCATTTTTCTTTTCCGTTTGAGTTCACTCACACTTTACAATGAAATGTCATAGAGTAGATAGAGTACTGCTGTACCGTTTCCTTATCTCACTCTTCAGTTCGTATGGCAAGATGACAGGGATTGATGTGATGAATCATGGGAAGCTTCAATTTAACGACAATGTCTTCATAAAAATTATTTCACTTCGCCAGTTGAAAGATGTTTTCAGCAGTTTGACGAATTTGACAGTATAGTTTTGAAACTAGTTTTGAGGCTTTGAGCTTTGAAACTATTGAGCACCATTGAATTGATTCACTATTCTTAAGGCAAAATTCCGAGTTAATTACTCAATTTGCAATAAATTGTCTGTTGCTTTGCGTCTTGCGTCAAAAATGAATTAAATTATCAAAATGTTAGATTTTCCCGTTTCTATAATACGTAGAAAAGTATTGATTTTTTTTTCTTTTTTAATTCACGGGATAGGGGTAGATTTCGAAACTCTACTTAGCCAAATAAACAGAAATTTCTGCAAATCACCGAAATCACCACTAAAAGGAAAGAACGGACTACGACTAACTTCACTTAGCATTTTTAAAAAGTAAAGGCCACTCCTCTGAAAATCAAGATGGGAAAAGATTACCTTGGTAAAGATATGCGAAAAGGCAATGTGACAGAAGAAAAAGAAGAGGAGAAAGAGATCAAAGCTCTTGATGAAGGCGATATTGCGTTATTGAAAACCTACGGTCAAGGCCCTTATTCCAAAGCCTTGAAACAAGTAGAAACTGATATTTCAGAGACCATAAAGCGAGTGAATGAGTTAGCTGGAATAAAGGTAATTGCAGCATCCCTTTTGAAAGTGTTTATTGACATTACATTTAAAACATTTTTCAGGAATCTGACACTGGACTTGGACCTCCTGCCCTTTGGGATTTAGCGGCAGACAAGCAAACCTTGCAGCAAGAACAACCTCTGCAAGTGGCAAGATGTACCAAAATTATCAATGCCGATACAGAAGACTCGAAGTACATTATAAACGTCAAACAATTTGCTAAATTCGTAGTTGATCTGGCAGAGCAAGTTGCATCAACTGATATCGAAGAAGGGATGAGAGTTGGTGTTGACAGGAACAAATATCAGGTAGGGTTCAACCCAAATATATCGCCTCCTTCTGAAGCAAGAGTGATTTTTTTAACATTTGCAATCTTTGCAGATCCATATTCCTTTGCCTCCCAAAATTGATCCTTCAGTGACCATGATGCAAGTCGAAGAAAAACCCGATGTCACTTACAGTGATGTTGGTGGTTGTAAGGAGCAAATTGAAAAGCTTCGAGAAGTTGTTGAGACTCCACTTTTGCATCCCGAACGCTTTGTCAATCTGGGCATTGAGCCTCCCAAGGGAGTTTTATTGTATGGACCTCCTGGAACTGGCAAGACTCTTTGTGCTCGGGCAGTAGCCAACCGCACAGACGCCTGTTTTATCCGCGTTATTGGATCAGAACTAGTTCAGAAATATGTCGGCGAAGGAGCACGTATGGTACGCGAGCTCTTCGAAATGGCTCGTACCAAAAAGGCCTGTCTGATCTTTTTTGATGAAATCGACGCAGTCGGAGGGGCTCGCTTTGACGACGGAGCCGGTGGTGACAATGAAGTCCAGCGTACCATGCTTGAACTCATTAATCAGCTTGACGGTTTTGATCCTCGTGGCAACATCAAAGTTCTCATGGCGACCAACAGACCTGACACTCTTGATCCTGCCTTGATGCGTCCCGGTCGTCTAGACCGCAAAGTTGAATTTGGTCTACCCGATTTGGAAGGCCGCGCCAACATTTTCAAAATTCACGCCCGTTCAATGTCTGTAGAGCGTGACATCCGGTACGATTTATTAGCTCGTTTGTGTCCAAACTCTACTGGGGCAGAGATTCGCTCCGTCTGCACCGAAGCCGGGATGTTTGCCATCAGATCCAGGAGGAAAGTGGCAACAGAGAAAGACTTTATCGACGCTGTAAACAAAGTCATTAAAGCCTACGCCAAGTTTTCTGCTACCCCCAAGTATATGACTTACAATTAAGAAAACAAAATAAAATAAAAAATTATCCAGTGTATACTATGTGAAATTTTCAAAGAATTTCTTCACTGCTTCGGCACTCAGCAGCAGGCACAAAGGAATGATTTTTGAGAATTCTCTCGCTTGTTGTCTTGGCTCCAGTTCAAGAACGAAGTTGTTTTGCGGGCAAATTCCTAAAGGTGGTTTGCCAAAGCCTGTAGTCAACTAAGCGGGAGTCCATAGTTACTGCGTATTTATGTAGCTTTTTAAATTGTCCTTTGCTTTGTGTTCCTTGTCAGCTACTGCCTCCCAAGAAGCCAAATTGCAAGAATCAAAATTCATGTGGGTACTCTTGGATTTCCGTATATTTTCTGATAGCATAATATATTTTCATAAGTTATCACAGGGAAGTTTCCTTTGATGATGGCATGTCCATACTCCATTGTTCAAGTTGATCCAGCATGCATATTTTTCTTTTTCATTCTTACATTTGCTTTTTCACTAGAAGTCGTTGTCAACATGCAGTATTCTTATGGGTAGTGTTCATTGTGATCTATAGGGGGGAAAGATGAATTGATGCGAGATACGCTTCGACAAAACTTCCGCTGCTTTCTAAACGAGTAATTACAGGCCTTGTGAGAGGATCTGCTCCTCGGGGGCGATGGAGACCATTTCCGTAATATTTAGTGCACTGATGCCGAAGGCTTTGGCAAAGCAAAACTTGCAGTAGGGCTTGGGTGAGGGGTCGTTGGGGGGCCCAAGAGCCATGTCCTGACCATCAAAAACCCGTACGCACTCCACACACTTGACGCAAGTACGGCAGAATGCTACTTCTGATATGATAATTGCACCCGCTGGGTAGATCTTGTTGTTACATACGTTGCATCGTTTCTCGCCTAAGGCTCTCTCTGCCTTCTCCTTTTCCAACCTCTCGAGTTCTTTTTGTCTAAGGCAAAGAAAAAAACAAGGTTAACCTATGAACCTCACATTTCGCACAAAATGTCCAAAGTTTAAAACCTCAGTTGAAAAATGTGATTTTCAAACATTTTTAGACTTGTTGGACTTGGGAAAAGTTTTCTTCGATTCTTCCAAATCTTCCGTTTTCCTTCTTGTTCAAGTGTCTTGATAAATTCACGAAGATGATCATCCTGCTCATAATTGAGGTATACCTTTCAATATCCTCGGGCGTGATGACGCCTCCATAATTTTCCACTGTGAAGTCGGCAGGGTTAAAGATTTTCTCGTAACATACATTACAGAACAACTGCTCTTCGTGCTCATTCAAAGTTCTGGGGTTCAAGCTGTAAGTAAATTAAAAATTGTGTTTCCTCATATTGGAATCGCGAAATTCGAAAAAAATTGAACTCACGGGATCCGACAATTGAAGCATTTGACGCAGGTTCGGTGGAAAGGTTTGCGATCTGAAGCCATCACCTGACAACGTTAAAATGCTGATGATCAGATCATCCGTTCCGGATTGTGCAATTACATGCAATATCATACCTGTTCTGCCGGATACACACTGGTTTTGCAAGCTGGGCATTTTGGGGGTGGAATGGCCGTGAAAGGCATCTTCAGATAAATCTGGCCGCCGCAGGAGTGAAAGTAAAAGTCACAAGATTCCTACACCCTTGATCAACTTTTCAACAGTCCAATTGCTCGGAACTCTGTCGCACAACTAGAAAGGCAAACTTTTCTTGCAACGCATGCTGGGAAAGTCCGATCTCGCTTCTTCGTCGTTTTAAGCCCAAGCACATAGTGATAGGAAAATTACTCAAAAAAAGTCTCATTTTGCAATGAAGCAGTCGACGTTTTCTATGCAAGTAGAATTTTAGTCATTTTTGGCGCTAAGATTGAAACAAAACAGAACCAAGATACAAAATATTTTTCAAGTGAACATCAAAGCAAAACTTTGCTGGTGTTTTTCAGACACTGTGTCACTGGCCTAGCGCACTTCTAGGTACATACTACATACTCCACTTGTACAAGTCAATTGAAAATCGTGACTTTTTTTTCTGGCTAAAATCAGTTTTTCACCTTTCTTCTCAATCCAACGCAAAAGTTTTTAAGGGGAACAAAATGGGGTTCATTTTTGACTGATTTTCAAACGCTGTGTAGGTGGCAATGTCCAGGTTTTGAACCTTGTGACCGCCATCATACAGCCGAACAGCAGCGTCAATGCTCAAGCTTTGTTGTCGGGACAATAATATGGGAAGAAGAAGAAGTTGAACATGAAAAAATTCTGGCTATCCGGACAATTTTCGAAACACAACTGTTACTCTTCCTTGATGACCATTTCCTTCTTATGGACCGAGATTTACATCTATTTTCTTTCTCTCAAAACATTGACCACCGTTGAAAGTTGCAAAGCAATGCTAGTGCAGCGAAAACTTGTGTCAATTTTGAATTTTAATACTGTTGCCAAGAAGTCGGTCAAGGTCTTTTGCATCCCCTCTCCTTCTCACTCCAGATAGAACTGTGCAGTACAGTGTTTTTAAAAAAATCACAAATAACGTCTCATTATAATGTTCCCTCACAAAATCGGTTGAAATGGCACGCATGCATGCTTATCTTTTCAGCAAATAAAGATAAGACTTTGTCTGGTTTCCATGGCTTCCCTAGATTTTTATTTGACCCAGGAAAAAATTAAAATAAATTAAAATCTTAAAATTAGTTTTTAAAGAAATGAATCATTGTAGAAAATGCAGATTCGTCTGAGGAATTGGCCTTTTTTAATCTCTCTTGCCTTTACCCTACTCCTTTTGGTTGCCTACTTTGTACGCAATCCGACCATATCAACCTACGGCAGAGTCCGACTCAAAAGGTCTTGCATTTTGCTGAATAACAAAAATCTGAGTGGGTTTGAGATTCAAGATTTGATCAGAGACTTTGGATCAGTGTTTGACTTTGAAAGGAACGAGTGTCTGATCATCAAGCCAGTGATAGATCAAATATATGAATGGGAAGTTGCAAGTCGATCTTTGTTGCAGTATGATCAAGAATTCAAGCTGAAAATCCAGCATTGGTTGGCCAAAAGCAGCATCTATCGCACTGCCGAATCAGAATTTCAAAGACAAGTCATCTCAACAGTTTACAACAAATGGACCAGGACAATGACAGCTAGGAACCCATTGCGCAGTAAGAAACCAACAAACACCACCATTAAAACAGATCGACTTATCCAATCCATTGAAGTACAAAGCAAAGATTGCGACTTTTGCCGTGGAAATTATGCCAAAGATATTCCTTTATCCAATCAACGTGTCATTGTGGCAGCAAATGCCTTCAAACTTCAAGACTTCAATGCTCTCTTCATTTTCAAACAACACAACCCTCTCAAATTGACATATGAAGACTACGCAGCATTGTTCCAACTAGCCAATCAGTGGTTTGCTTTGGCCTCCAAGTCATCAAAATATGGACACGATCACCCTATGATCTCATGGGACTCGTTGCCCCCGTCAGGTGGTAGTCAAGTACATGGTCACATGCATGGTTTCTTAGGCCGAGGCCACCAATTGGGTCGATTTCGCGGATATCAAGATGCTCGTCGGCTATATGCTCAAGCTTACTCAGGATTTGACCTAACTCAAGACTTGATCAACGTTCACGTAGCCCTGGGCCTGGCTTTCCGCGTGGGCTCAATTGCCGTTGTCAGTCCGCTGGACCCCATTTGCAATCATGAACTAATGATCTTCAGCCCCCAAGTGGACGATTATTTCGCTGAAATGGTGTACCTACTCCACAGGACATTTATCGATGAACTTCAAGTGCTCAGTTGGAGCTCTGCTATATCATGGCCCACTGATGGGGATTTGGCCAAGTTGGTCATAGGAGCGCGAAGTGAAAAATATCCTGTCAGTTCAATGGAGCTTTATCTTTTTAGCAGTGTGACAAGCAATCCATATGAGACTATAGAGGCGGCGCAACGGTCTTTACTTCGTATGAGTCGTTAGAAAAATGACATCAACTTGAATCTTGGCCAAAATGAGTGACTTTCACATCAGCTTTCTATGTGAAAAATGTTCTCAAATCATTTTAACAAACCTATTGCGTTTGTACAATGTAAGTACGTACATACTAATGGTGAATAAAGAGAAAAAAATTTACTCAGCAAAGGGATTCATATCGTCATCATAGTCAAAATCACCAAAAGGATTGCCACTTCCTTGGATATGTCCCTGGCTTGGTAATTCCTTCACTGGTGATTCTTCAGGTGTTCCAAAAGGATTCAAAGATTCATTTTGGCTGCTTTTGGCTTTGACTGCTGATGTTGCTGGCGTTGATGTTGTTACTGTAGATGATAGAGGTGTCTGTGGTACAGGAGACACTGACTTTTGCTTTGGTCTATTGATTGGACTGGAACTACGCAATGCAGCTTTAGTTGTTATCATCTTCTCTGGAACAGGCTCTAAAGATTCGAAATCTATGTCTTGTCGAAACATTCCTCGTCCAAAGTACTCGGCCACAACTATTTAGATAGATAGAAATGCAATTGAAGAAGAAGGCAAAAATATTGTACAATCCTAACCCTAAATAATGCTTACCTGCAAATCCATCTTCTGCCTTTTCCAGCTGACTATGAAATGCATCATGCTGCTCATGAAAATAGAAATTCCAAACTGATATTTTGACTCGTATAAGAAAAAAAGTAAAAGTTGAAATTACCTGCTCACGACTTTGTTGCTGTGACTTCACGATATCCAAGATCTTTTTATTCTCGACAAGGCAGGCGGGGCATTCGTTATCATTATCGGCATAACTTTGGAAACAATGTTTATGATATGAATGACCACACAAAAAATGCAATGTTGGCAACTCCAGACTTTGTTGACAAGCAGAACATTTGGATTGTTGCAAGGTCAAAGCATTGGATTTCAACTCATGGATCCGACCTCGCACCTTCTCAGTGTCAGCTTGGTACTGCGCAATGATCTTGGCATGCTCGTCAATTTGTTTCTCTTCGTTTTGGTAAACATTGAGTAAATAGCGCCGGACAATGCCTAGGTTGGCTACAGGTGAACCGGCCAAGGTTCTGACTACCAACAGGGGTGACATTAAAGCTTTTTCTTCGATCGTGTTCAGGATTTCCTCAATGACTTGAACAGTTTCCGGAAGAGTATTTGAACAATCACCGAGCAAGGTCAATGCTTCGACCCACAGGTTAGGATGCTGGTCACCAAATTGACGACAAGTGTTCAATCCATCCTTAAGATTGTTCATTTCTAAATGCAGCTTCAAAATTTGCTCATGTAAGCCTTTTTTCTCATAGAGATATAACGTGCCTCGGAGAAAATTGTGCAACTGACATAGGACCAATGCTTGATCATTATCGTAAGACAATTTGGGACTGGATAAGATGTCCAATATTTTTTGCTCCTCCTTCATGCCTCCTTGAATCTGGGATTGAGTTTTGTAATGGTGCAAATAGTGTTCCAACAGGTTATTGTAAATGACTTCAGAACAATCGACTCGGTCATCGTCAATCATCTGCTCTAAAAAGTCCAAAAGTCCTTCGTTATTTCTCACAAACAGGTGCAGGAAATCATCGGGAACTGCCCTATCCGGGTCTTCCACGCAAACCTTTTTCAGAAAATCTGTGGTCTCTTGTGGCAAATGTTTCATTAATAGTGATCCATAAGCTTGCATAGACTTCAATTTTTGGGACATATCAAGCTTCTGGATATATTCCAAGCCTTGAGGATAATGTTTCAAATCAAAGATGATTTCCAAATACATATCATCGAATCCGTGATCTTTGGCCAATGCCAAGGCATGCTCGTAATAATTGGCTTGGCGGCAAACTTTGATGGCCACAGCTACATCAAAATCAATCTTCTCGCGATCTTTAAAAATAAACTCATCCAACTTGCTTTTATCCTTCAGTTTGGTATAACAGTTGAGAAGAAGGGTCGTGTGATCTTCATTCGCCTGACCTTGCGTATGCAAGGCCTGCAAATATGCCGTAAGGTAATGAATCTTGTGGGCATCTAAAAATTTGCGGATTACATAAGATGGTTCTAAGCAACCAATGGTTTTGATGTAATTGTCAATGGCGCCAGAGTTGTCCCCTTTACTGTACAAGTGGTTTCCATATTGCCTAAAAATGTCTTTCAATCCGTCGTTGTCATAGTGGTGGCTTTTAGCAATCTTGATGGCAATGTCGTAGAAATTCTTCTTGAACAATAGCTCTAGTTTACTTTGTATATCTTTTTCAACCAATTGAAAGAGGACGTCATTGGCATCATTCAACCCATACAACAAACCCCATTCAGATGTCAACGCCTTGATGGCTTTGATTGGGGCCGAATAAGCAATGAATTTGTTTTGGATATCAAAAATGGTCAGAATTTGTTTGACATTCTCCGCCGGCGGCGGCGGCGGGGTTGAGGCAAGTTGCTTTGCTGAAGAATAAGTGATGGGATCCTTACTGACCACCACTAAATAAGTTCTGAACCAAAAGATGTGACTTTTGTCACCTTCGATGGCATGACATTGACCCCGACCTTCAGACGAGTAGAAGTAGATGGCGTCTTGGCGAGCAATTGCGATGTGGGCTTCTTCTAGGCCTTCAGTGGCAACAAAGAGCCCGGCAGGACAACCTATGTCATCAAGACGGACCAAGGACTCTTTGTCCTTGACAGCTACATTAAAGAGTATGACCTCATCAGTAGTTGCCACATACAGTTTTGAAGCTCGAAACGTCAGTCCTGAAATGCTTGATCCAGAAGTTAGGAGTACTCGTTGCTTTTGGCGGTAATCGCGTTTCAAATCGCCTCTGATCAAGATCAAGGTGCCACTGGTATAGCCGATCGCAATTAAATTTTGAACTTCGTCTACTGCTATGCACGATGCTATTCCAGATGTATTCAATTTGACCGTCTTGATCAATCCCGGCAGGTCATTTTTGTCCAACTTGTCTACGTCATAGATCTTGATCAAGTTTTCTTTGGCACTGACACATAAGACTAGCCCGGATTTGGACGCTTTACTGATTAACGTTATGGGTGAATTCGAAAAGACGGAGATGACTTTGGGAGTGAATCGGCGATCAAACAGGTGCAATCGTCCTGAAAAACTTAAAATCATAATATCTTGGAACTTGGCTTTTTAACAAGAAGAACATACCTATGGAATCTCCAACGACTAACAATCCTTTGCCACTACTAATTGTAGTGACACTTGCCGATTGACCATTATCGAATTTAAGAGATTCGCTGAGGACATTTTTGTCAATTTCTTTCTCTATGTCAAAAAACATGAATTTTCTCCATTGAAACGTCATTTTTAAAAGATGTGTCAATTTCAACTTTCGAAGGAGTTTTCAGGTTTGTTTACTTTTCTTATATTTGACATTTTTAAGCGGAACTTTTACAAGGTCTCACAACCTCTAACAAGTCACTTCAAACATAGTGAGTGCTATGCATATTATGTACATTAGATGACATGTTAATGTACATTTCTTTTTATTTATTGGATTTTTCGACTATTCTTGTCCTCATTGAAAGTAATGTTATCCACGATTGATTTTTTGTCATCGATGGGAAAGTATGGTCGGTCATCATCAGATCTCTTCCTATACGGATCGCCTCGGTATTGGTTCTTGTAAGACAATGATGGGTTGCTGCTGACGACTTCCAAGGGACGACTATACACATAGGCTGAAGTGGATTGAGGTGGAGACTTGCCGGTGACCCCGTTACCACCGTCCCAATTTTCATAGTGGTAATGATAATGTTCATGCTTAACAGATGATGAGGCAGGTGTAGGTGCAACTGTTGGTTTAGTCAAAGTAGGGTAATGGTATTGGGGATAACCTAAAGGCTTTGACGGTGCCAATAGCGTTGTAACTGGGGGTTCCTGAAAATACGTAAGACATTTTGGTTCGTAAAATATAAGAGTTTTATAAAGTTTGAATTCCATTACGGTTGGCGGGACGGGGAAAAAATCTCCCTGGAAAGTACATCTCTCGAGGATTTGAAAAGTATCATCTTCTTTGAGAACTCCTTGGTCAAAGTATTTCCATGCAGATCCGTGTAGAGAAGTAGCACAAATTGCGTTGGCATTGACGTCTTTTGCTACAAGCCACCCGCCACATTGAGAAATCTGCAACGAAAAAACAGAGTCAAAATGGCATCTTCTCCTCCTCAGTCACGATCAAGAATGATAAAGCAAAGTCCACAAGATGTGATTATGGTTAGACCAGCTGCCTTTGGATTCAATGAGGAAACTATGGCCTCAAATTCGTTTCAAAAGGCTTCTTCGTCGGATGAGTCTGGAAAGCAGATCCAGGAAGCTTGCCTTAAAGAATTCGATGCTGGTAAACTCCACTTCTTCAGGTGTTCAAGGTTCTATAAACATAATTTAGTCTAAAATAGTACGACATGAGTAACTTAGTGTGCGAACACGAGGATGATGGCGTTTACCAGTTGTCGATTTATTACGCGGTAATAAAATCACTGTAATACTTTTCAACGACACTCCGCTTCCTGCCAAACCTGATGCTGTCTTCCCCAATAATTGGTAAACCATTTTCAGATTCTTTTTAAAAAGTTCAAAATTCAAAGTGTCTCTTTATAGGTTTTCTACTCATGATGATGGGACAGTTTTCATGTACCCTATGATGGCAAATGTAAGACGACTCGAAGCCCGTATGGATATCATCAAATTTTTGGAAGAAGTATACCGCGTAGAACGTTTCATTGACTTAAAAAAATTTGAAAACGAGGGCATGTTTCTTGAAGGAACAGGTAGTTACTTTTTACTTTCTTAGAGACAAGTACTAAACTTTTTTAATCAATCATTTAGGATCGATTGTGTTCGACCATCTTCATAGGAAAGCCTATGCCTGTCTATCCTCCAGAACCAATATCAAGCTTATGAGACAAGTCTCACAATCGCTAGATTACCAGCTAGTCACTTTTGAAGCCTTCGATCATACTGATAGTCCAATCTATCATACCAACGTTATGCTGTGGATTGGTACGACTGTTGCCGCAATATGCGCTGACGCCATATCCGATGGCCAAGCAAGGGTCTCAATAATAGTTTCAAACACGGGATATTTCCACGGTAAACTAGCCTTATTTCTTGACAGGAAAGAGTGGTCAAGGAAATGAGAGCGTCTGGTCGCGAAGTAATCCTTTTGTCTTTGGAAGAAGTGCAAGCTTATGCTGGAAATTGCCTCGAGTTACAGACAAGGTATCTATCATCACTTTGAAACCAAATTTGGAGTAAAAATGTTCTATGGCAGTAATGATAAAACGTTCAAATCTTGGAAAGTAACATATCATCTTACAGATATGGTGAACTGGTTTTGGCCATAAGTACGACTGCAACCCAGGGACTGTCTGCTGAAAATTTGGCCGCTTTGCAAAGACATCTTAGATTTTTGGAAGTAACTGTTCCAACTATTGAGAAACATGGAGGAGGAGGGGTAATCAATCAATCTTAAAATTATCCATTTTTCTTTCTTGAAACTAAAACAAATTTCAGATTCGTTGCATGCTTGGTAAGTACTACATCTCTCTGTAGTTATGAACTCTTCTGCACTATGTACTACATATATTGATCAGCTGGAATTCACCTACCATCATCGACTCATTAGAATTACCTCCAGTCCCAGATACCACGCTCCGCAACTATGGTAAAGAAAGATATCCGTGTTGTTTTTGTGCTGATAAAACGATTTGCCTTTGCAGCTCCCAATCTTTTTGTAATCTCCTAAAACGTATGGGTGGGACTCTTTGACTCCAGACCAAGATTCGATTGTAAGTTGATCACAGCATTGCATTTCTGGAAGAGAGAAATACAACATCAATTTTTTAGTTGTGAATTATCTAAATGGTATTTGAATAACCATTACCTCGACTCTCATGTTGCAGACCCTCTAAGGCTTCCTCAGAGATCATACTTCCTTGCTCAAGCATCTTTTTTTCCAGGATTCCCCCACCAACTATTTCAAACCTGTTACGGTCCCACGTCTTCCAATTTCCAGTTCTCATTTTCATAGCTTCATAGATCAAATCTTTTGCTTGGCGAAGCGTCTCTTCTTGGTCCGTATATATGTCTGGGGTGAATAAAGCTATGATTAAGAATGCACAGGTGCAAATTGACAACGTCAATTGAACGTGACTGTTTTTCATCTTGTTGATGAAGTAATACAACCGTCGAGTGAACCGGAGAGTGAAATGCGTCAACAGCTATGAAATCTGGATCAATGAACCTTATCATTAGGCTAGAGGTACGCCATTGTCCTCATGCAAACTCTCATCGTCGTCGCTGAATGACGACAAAAGGAGAAAGTATGGAAAACGCGGAAAACACACTCACTCATCCTAATGTCATCTCCATTTTTTTTTTAAATTCCAGCACGAGAAAATTGAACTAAAATAAAAAAGTAATAGCTTCTAAAAGAGACAAAAATATTTTCATGATTCGTTTCTTTTGTAATATTCTTATCATTCATCATCCAAATATTACATTTGGTTCACAGTACACAAAAAAGTTTGAAACTCTGCTGCTAATCTTGGGTCACATGCCCCAACGTTTCTCAGTCATTCATCGGCACCCTGTCCATAGTAGAGCGTCTCGGGATTCAAACTTCCTCCAGCAGCAGGCTGTTCAAGTATTTCACTTTGATCGGCTAACTCTTTGCCTTCTTGGAAAATGCTGACGAACTCCATCTGAGCATCTAAAAGAGATGTAAAAAAAGATTGATTTAACTATGTCCACTTCAGATTGTGTTTACTATTGTCTTACCATCACCAGCATCAGCCTCTTCAAAAAATGTGGCTAAAAATTTGCGATAGCGAGGAGGATCTACGGAAAAGTCCAATCCCGACCAAGAGCACTTCTTCTTTTCCTCGTCGACATCCAAATTAGTTTGCATGGCAATGAGATGGTTGCATAGATAAACTTCGTCCTCATTCATTTCTCCATTAGCTGCTTCGGAAAATTTGCTGGCAACAATACGAGCTCCGTATACATCCTCATCGTACAAAATCCTTAAGTAGACGCGTCCCAATGAGGCTTCTTTACCATCATCTGTCAATTCCCGCAAGTCGCA
The DNA here is from genome assembly GCA_900157175.1 of Oithona nana. Lineage (NCBI taxonomy): Eukaryota > Metazoa > Arthropoda > Copepoda > Cyclopoida > Oithonidae > Oithona > Oithona nana. Next base: position 444,695 of record LT727893.1, read on the forward strand.
TTCTCTCTCGAACATAGTGTTGTTGGTGTCGTCGCTTTGATCGTCATCCCCTGTCTCCTCGTCATCGTCGTCATATTCGTCTTCTTCTTCTTCTTCGTTCTCATCAGTCTGTGAATAGAAATATGTCAATTGTTTATCAATTCATCATTGTTTTCAAAAAGAGGAGGTAGAGGAGGAAAAAACCGAAAAAAAAAATGAAGTTGTAAATGTCGAAAATTGATGAAAATAATGTATTTCAAGTGTTACTTCCAAAAGGTAAAGAGAATAAAATGATCTAGTATACCCTTGCAGGTCTAGCACGGTCTACAACTGGAGTTGCCGCCGGCATGCTGGATGTCTCATTGCCAATCTTGCTTTGCGCATCTTCAAAAACCCTCTTGAATTCATCCTTTGTTTCTGCCAGTTTGAATTTAACAGCCAACTTTTCAGGTAGACCATTGGCTTCATCTTCACTGTAATCCATGGCAAACCACATAAGTGCAGTCTCACAACTGAAAATTTAGGCAGTGAACAGGTTAAGTTCCAAGAACAATGAAGAGAAAAGAAATATTATTACCTTGGCATGGGTTCCAGGACTTGGTTGACATTTATGTAATGGTTGCATGCAATCTTGTGCACTTGATCTCGTCTCAAGAGAATCCGGAAGGTATTCTTCTCTTTGTGATGAAGGATTTTGATATCACCAACGCCTCGTTCCTTCCATTGTTTTGCCTCTTTGTCAAATCTGAAAACTTTAGCGCGATGCTTAAATGTCACCTCTTCGTCCTCTTCTCCAGTAGTGACTTGGACTAATTCAGGCAATGGGACAACAGGTTCGAAATGAGGGTCATGTTCGGGATCCTCTGCACTTTCATTGGCATCGGCATTGGCCTTGTTTGGTGATGCACCGGTGGCAGCATTAGCACCGCCAAAGACCGAAGCACCCGCACCGGCAAAACTGAATCCTTCAGTTTTCTTTCCGAATGAGAAGCCTCCGCTACTACCTCCCAATGAAGCGAATGATGGCATATCTTTAGAAGCAGCTGAGAGATCAACTCCAGCAGAACTTGAGACTTGGCTATTGTCTCCGAAAATACTTGCTGCTCCAGTACCAGCAGAGCTTCCACCAAAGAGTGATGGTGTGGTGGTGCTTGTGGAGCCACTTGACCCGCCGCCAAATAAGTTGGTCGTAGTGCCGCTTCCGCCACTGCCAAGTTGCAATCCACTAAAAATAGACGAAGATCCACTTGATTCACTTTTGGCAATTCCTGACGATCCAAAAATAGACTTTGGAGTTGACACCTGCGCTGGTGCCCCTCCAAAAATAGATTGTGACGTATTTGGGGTGGTACCAAAGGAGAAGGAAGTAATATTTTGAACGACGGGAGCTTCGAGTTTCGAAGAGAAGGACGTGTTGGCGAAGGCATCAGCACTGCTTTGTTCTTCAGCGTCGTCACCTTCGTAATCATCATCATCCTCTTCGTCTTCGTCCACTTCATTCTCCTCTTCTTCGCTGTCTTCGGGATCTTCATCATCCTCTATTTCATCAATCAATTCTCGTTTGCTAACAGTTTCCAACTTCCTCATAATCTTGCCACAGCCTTCAGCCCCAAATTGGTTGGTATCTAATGTGAGGATCTCCATATTCTCCTTATTTGCCACGGCGTCAACAATGGCAAACCCGCCAGCTAATCTAATCTCATTAGAATCCATGTACCATTCTTTGAGGTTCGGATGGCCTTCTTTCAAAGCATAGGCAATGAGCCTCGCTCCTTCCGTCTTCAACAGGCAGTCTCCAAGATTTAAAACCTCAAGCTTTTGGAGCTTGGGTAAGGCTTCAGCCAATGCTTTGGCCCCCTTTTCAGTAAAAGTGTTGTCATTCATGTTCAAATGTCTTAGGTTGGGGCTATGGGCGAAGGCATCAGCCAGTGCAGTAATGCCCTCGAAATAAATACCGTTCTGAGGCATAACCACTTCTTCCAAAGATCTCATAGCTTTGAAGACTTCAGCCAAAGCTGTGGCACCAGCATTTTCTTGCCTGGATCGACCCAAGATGAATTTCCTCAAAGCCAATTTTCCACCTGATAGTTTATAGCATTCCATGAGAGTCTTAGCTAAGAGTTTTCCACCAGTAACTCCGCAACCAGTGTTGTTTAATTTCAATTCTTGTAGTGTAAAGCAGGAGGGGGATTTCAAAAGATCTACAATGCCTTCCATTCCAATGGGTCCAAAGGCATTGTCACTCAAGTCCAATTCCACGAGACGTACGTTTGCTGTCATAAGTCCTTTGCTCAAGTGTTTCAAAGCAGGAGGAATCTCAGTTTTCATTCGGCCAGTGAACATGTCTTTCCAATGGGCATATTTCAATTCACTGTGCTCTTCAAGTGCTTGACCAATTGCTTGAGCAGCATCAATGCCCACAGTGTTGCCAGAAAAGGTCAAGGTTGTGATGTTTTTGGTAGCTTTGATTTTAGCAACGACGTCCTTAGCATCGTTGGCGTTGTTCAGTTTCAAGCCTTGGCCTTCAAAGCTTAGTTCTGAAGAAGATGGCGAAGCAACTGGAGTTGCTGCCGGTATGCCGGATGCCTCATTCCCAATCTTACTTTGCGCATCTTCAAATACCTTCTTGAATTCATCCTTTGTTTCCGCCAGTTTGAATTTGACAGCTAACTTTTCAGGTAAACCATTGGCTTCATCTTCACTGTAATCCAAGGCAAACCACATCAGCGCAGTCTCACAACTGAAAATTTAGACAGAAAATGGGTTAAATTACAAATATAAAGAAAAACTAAGTGTGCAAATATAAGGTACCTTGGCATGGGTTCCAGGACTTGGTTGACATTAATGTAATGGTTGCATGCAATCTTGTGCACTTGATCTCGTCTCAAGAGAATCCGGAAGGTATTCTTCTCTTTGTGATGAAGGATTTTGATATCACCAACTCCACGTTCCTTCCATTGTTTTGCCTCTTTGTCAAATCTGAAAACTTTTGCGCGATGCTTAAATGTCACCTCTTCGTCCTCTTCTCCAGTAGTGACTTGTACCAATTCAGGCAATGGAATAATAGGTTCGAAATGCGGGTCGTGATTGGCACTGTCGTCATGCCCTCCTTCATTTTCTTCTGCAGCCTTAGGTATGGTGGCCTTTATTGGGGACTGAATAGATTGAATTCCAGAGAAGGAAAACGATGAGCTCGAGGTCGAAGTCGAGGTAGGTCCAACAGTGGAGGAGGCGGCTGCTGCTCCTCCAGAGCCGAAGCTAAATCCGCTAAAGGGGGAACTCTTAGCTGGTTGCTCGGGTGCAGGTGTTTTGTCTTTGGGCACCACAGGCGGAGTGCTAAAGGTGAAGCCAGAGCTACTTTGAGGCTTATCGGTAGTAGCTCCAAAGGAAAACTTGAAACCTCCTTCAGCACCCATGGATACTGTAGGTTTGCTTTCCTCTTCCTTGGCTTTGACTTCGTTCTCATGACCCGGTTTAACGGCTTGACAGGCGGGACATTGAATTACTTCTGGATTTTGCCGGAGGAAACATCCTTTGCATTCCCATGATCCAGCCTTGGGCTTAAACTTGTCAAAAAGGCTTGTACCGCTAGATGGTGCAGGCTTTGGAGCTGGAGCAGCAACTCTACTCGATGCAGATGGCTTGGAAGTGAGAGGAGGAGCAGGTTGACTTATGCTTGGCTTGGGAGCACTAACTGCTGAAATCACAGGAGGGGGTATGTTAGCTAAAATTGAGGAGGTTGAGATGGGAATTGCCGGACCTTCCTTGGCAGTAGGGTTAAAAGAGGCACTGGCTTTGGTGGTTTGATTGCCTCCCAAACGATGTTGTGGTGGGATGCTAACTGCGGGTAAGGTGGCAACAGGAGCGCTAGAGACGACGGCAGGGATTTTTTCCGAGGCCGTGATAACGACATTTGATGGCGAAGGGGTGTTAGTCATGGGTACCGTCGCCGGAGTAGGCATAACTTGAGCGGTGACAGGTGCTGCAGCTTGAGGCAGAGGATACATTTGTGGTGGCAGTGCAGCCATGGGTACTGGTGGCCTTGAGGCGAGCATGGCCCCCATGCTATACATTTGGGACATGACAGCCTGCTGGGCAAGAACCTCTTGCCAATCTGGTAAATCGGGTTTGGAAGAAGCCGCCATCGGTACAGTTGGTTTACTTTCTTCCTTGACCACGACAACTTCTTGCTTTTTGGAGGCAATCCGTCTCAATTCCTCGCGCATTTCTCTCCACATTGAAGACATTTCTCCACGCAAATCCCGGACCGCTTCAGTATTCTCTCTGAAGTTACGAGTCACGTCTTCACGAGTCTTTCGCAATTCGCCAAGAATGGCCTCTTGAGTCTCCAGTGAGGCGCGATTGGTTTCAGAAATAGCAGAGACAATTTTCTCTTGAGCTGATTCTACTTGGCGCACCTGATTTGCCAGCCTTTCAGGGCTTGGTCTGGGCGGGAACCTTCGTGTTCCTCCACCAACAGATCGACCAGGAGTGCTGTTCAAGGCATCCTCAAGACGATAGCTTCCATTGAGAGCAAAGCTATTGCCCAGCCGCGAAGTGGACCACAAAATAGAATTGTCAGCCTCGACGTCATCTCCTGCGTGACTGCTTGGGCTGCCATCAGTACTTTGGTGACCATTGCCATTCATATTAGCTCCATTGTCTTCTCGAACAGATCTCATCTTTTCACGTAGTTTCTTGATAGAGGGGTTCCGGGGAAAATGCTTTTCTCCAAGATCAGCCCAACGCCTAAAATGAAATAAAGTACTCCCTCTTAACCTTCGTTATTAAGTTTTAATGCTAGATAACTTACTGAACAATATCAATATTGTCAACTGGAAGCTGATGGTAAAGATTGCAGATCTTCAATAAAACTTCCTTTTGACTCTGATCCAACTCAAAGGTAGTCTTGAAGGCTTCTAAAGCAGCAAGCCGTTTAGAGTAAAGTGCTTCAGGATTGTCTTGAGTAGTGGTCTTCTCTAAGCTCTTCTCCAAAATCTGGCCACGAAATTTGAAAGCGTGTGCGGAGGTGCCGCGGACTTCCAGAAACTTGTCTAGATATTTGAGTGCAAGATCTACCTCTCCCAAGTTAAAATAGAGCTTGGCAACGGTGTTGTACTTCAAGTATCTCTCGGTGTGGTCTCGAAATTTGTCTTCTAAATCTTGGACGTGACGATCAATGTCTTTCTTGGAGCGGAACATTTCCAAAAAAATCCTCACGTTCAACCAAGATTATACAATGCTTTGGTGTCTTATCCTCTCAACGTCTTTCTTCTGGTCTTTTTTATCTTACTTTTATTCACAACGTCACGACAATCTTCTAGAACTAGAAGTCGCGTGTTCGGTTTGCTTTTCGTTGTGCAATTCAGAGTGAATTGATCTACTCTCCCTTTTATAGCCAATTTATTGCCAAAAACTCCATATTTGTCCATTTCTTACGCTATCAACGTTATCAACGATAACTACATAACTCCGGCAATTTGGCGGTACTGAATTTAGTCAATTACTGAGCATAAAAAATGAGAAAATATCTTTCCCAAAAAAAATTCTCTCAACAACAAAATGACAAAATAGTGAATCCTTATCAAATTTTATTGAAAAACTTGGGTCGGCTTCGGCGCTTTGATTTTTTTAAAGGAACGTTTTCACAATAGACACGTAAGTCAGCATTACCAGATGTTAACTTTCAAATCGGTAACCTATTTTGTAAGAAAAATCCAAATTGTCTTTACAGGACTTGCCATCAATGACTACACCTGTCATTTGGACTTCTTTTGTTGACGTTGTCAATAACGTTTGGAATTTAGACTTGTCTAGATGCTTCTTGACAAGTGGTTTAGATGGTAGAACCAATGATAGTAGCAAAATGAACAAGATTCAAGGTCTTATTGACAAGTACAAGAGTACTTGCACTGTACCTAAGCACCCAAAGGCTTGTCCGGAATGCGGTGAAAAAGTTGGTGTCTATCACCTCAACTACTCTGAGGCAGTGTTTATGTGCAGCAATGAAGAATGTGTCTGGCCTCTTGTCACCCATGATCCAGAGGAAATTTTAGGCAAAAGTGACGTTGCCACTCTCGTCAAGATCAAAGTAGAAAAAGAAGCACAAAATGATAGCCACCTCTCTGATTCCTTTGTAAGTGACGAAGAAGAAGAAGAAGATGAAGACTGTAATCAAGAGTTGCCCTTGACCAAGTCAAGCAGTTCAGAGCCTCAAACATCAAATTCAATTCATAGCATTCCTTCAGAATCTGTCGAGCCGCAATCCTTGAGTAAAGTCAGCAATGATATTTCATTAGATAGTTCAAAAGCTGAACAAAAGAAACAAACAATCGCTGCAGACAAGGCCAATAGTTTGGCTAATCAGGAATTGTCTGAGTTAATAATCCCTTCAAAAGAATTGGCAAATGAGAAAGATGAAGATCATGAAGGTGGTTCTGATCAGGAGATGGATTCAGATCATGGCCCTGACCCAGAATCATCGGATGTTGAGCAGGAGTCAGAACCAAATGATCCACGAGAAACCAATGAAGAAAAAGGGAAAGAGGCAACAGCAGTGGTCGAGGAAACTAAAGATTCGTCTTTCGAAGAGACGATGGACATGCCTCCCCAACTGTTGTCGCCCATCGCGCCTTCTCCTGCGACGCCATTGCAAGAGAAAACGCCATTTCGTGATGATGATGATGAATTTCTTAGGCCTTCTTCTGCCATTGGCACTCCAAGACGAGGCCTTGCCACGCCACTTCATTTACCAATCCCGATTTCGCCTCTGCCTCCCACTCCTCAACGCGGCAGTGAGCGATCCATCAATCTCGACTATGATCTGCAACTAACTGACTCTGAGTGGTCTGATGTGGAAAGTACCCCTAGACATGCTCCAAAATGTAGCGAGGATTTAGACATGCCTAGGCTTTTTGCATCGCCTAAGCTCAAACACAGCTACAGTAAAGATCTGGATAGAATTGTGGCAAATGACAACAGCATTGCGGGAACTCCAATGAAACTGAAGTTGAAACGTCAAAGTGGTCATGATTGGAATGTAGAAAATTCAGCCAAGGATGATGATGATAAGGATGCACCGGAGGATGATGCTATGGAAGTTCTGCCCGACAGGCCAGCTGTTTCTGGTAAACTCGACAAGGTGGTTTTGAATCTGAAAAAGTCTGTTACTGGAAATACCTGGAATGTTGCGGAGAAAAATCAAGTTCAAGCTGTTGCTGCTGCTGATGTTCAAGCTACTCAGAATAGCTGTGGAGTGACGACGGCCCCTTTCGAATCACCAGCAATGAATGCACCACGCAGAGGTAGAAAATCCAAGGTTGCACCAATGAAAATCCAAAATGTTCAATTGTTGGCAAAAGAACAAGAGAATGGTCCTGACGAACAATTAGTCAGTTTAAAATCTAATGTGCCAAAGGCAATAGAAAGCTCTACAGTTCAAAATTCTCAGTCGGAGGAGGTTTTACCCTCATCAGCAGCAGTAGCAACAAACATCATTGAAAATGTTGACGAGATTAGAGAAAAGATAGACTTGCCATCCCAGGCGACGACCAAATCCATTTTTGATGAGGATGCATTTGAGAGGCCGGATCTTTTTTCGCGAGAAAAACCTAAAGTTAAGACTTTTTCGCGAAAGAAGAAGCTTCCACCATTGGTCAAAATAGTTCCAGCAATAAATTCAAACGACGACGTGAACTGGACTGAAGTTGCAGAGTTATCTTCTCGGGCTGCCAATGCATTCCAACAGAAAGACGACTTCAATGAATTTTGCCAGCTTATGAAGGCCGCTACGGGTGAAAATCAAGTCGGCCTTAACTTTATTCAAAAAGTCCAAAAGAAATTGTGTAATACGCACGGCAGTGGTGCAAGATCTCAAGTCACTTTTCATGTTGGCCAAAACAAGGCCAATATAGACTTACCTACTGAAGAATCCTCGATGGCTGTCAACGACTCAAGTTCGGCCGTTCAAGTGATGCTTTCTGCTGAATCCGATGGCATTGTTGGAGATGTATTGAAGGTCAAAGAACCAGTACCACAAATTGTCCAAGACCATAGAAAACGGGGACGTCCGAGCAAACCAAGATTGCCTGCTCCACCTTCACCGCCTCCAACAATGGTACCACCTCCTATGACAAATATGGGCCATCAGTTTTTTATGTCTGCTGCTGCAGAAAATAGCCAGGATTTTCATTTATTTACTCCTGCAACGATTAAACAATTCAAGAGAAATCTTGATCAGTTGATGGAGTCTTACCAACCACCTCCTGATCTCCCATCGTATATTGACCCATTTATCGCTATGATGGTGACCAGAGCACGTGAACCAGCTTACCAATCCATTGATTTCTCTGCCATGCTCTACTTTTACGAACAAATAATAAGGAGTGAAAGTTGTCAACCCATGCAATCATCTGGTGCAGCCAGCAGTGGTGGCCCTGACAATACTATTTCCAGTCCAGCCATTGGCAATGAACGATCTTATGCAGAGCTTCAAACTGTGCGTGGTGGGGGTCAAGTAACTGACGCTAACCAAGTATTGCTTCAGCATCAGAGAGAATTGAACGCTTCCCATGAAGAATTGGTGGATGTGCCTGACACTTCAGTTTTGGTATCTGAAAATCAAGACCATCAAGAACAATCTAATCTGCAAGGCCAGCAGCAGCAGCAGCATTCACAGCAACAAAGGCTCGTGATTAAACAAGAAGCTATGACTCCACCCCAATTTCACGACAATGCAGTGGGCTCAGTCAGGCTCTTGAGCGTCCGACCAAACCAAAATCCCAAATCAGTCCAAGAGTACTCCCAAGGGAAAATTGGCAGAGGTCAGAAATTAGTTCAGTTTACTTACAAAAACAGCAATTTCGGTCCACTTTATGTTGACACGGAAAATGAAGTCAAAGCCATTGTGGCCTTAACACAAGAAAAAATCAAAGAGCGCGAATATCGTGACAAACATGGAGGAAGAAGATCGACTGGAGTCACTCCAGCCTCTGAGGCCACTAGTGCAAGATCAATTCTTCCCAAGGACATTGTCGAATACATTGACAAAGCTTTCACCAAGAAGGGAATGAAAGAAAATATCATTGGCCGGAAAAAACGCAACTATCCTAAAAGATCGAAAGTCATCAAGGAAGACCCAGTCACTAAAGAGCTTATTTTACCCAATGGTGATCGAATGATAAATACTTCAACAATCAAGAAGGACCTGGAACCCTTACACCTCAATAATGTTCCAGCCTTGCCTCCACCACTGGCGAATGCAGAAGAAAACCTTGATGATGATCCTTTAGCATTTGACGAAGATCCCAATGTTGATGAGGATTTGCCCAACCCCCTCAACAAAGATGAGCTACTGATGCTTCCAAAGAGCCCTCCAAAGCCTGCCAAGATATCATCTTCACTTTTCAAGAAGCGGAAGAATAAGAAGACTACGGTGGACAAGGCTAAAGCTGAACATGTTGAAATGATTAACAATATTTTGTCCAATCACGAGCTTGAAAAAACCCAACAGAGTGGCAATTCTTCCGGCTACCACGGGATTGGTACTAGACAGCAAACATGTGAATCTTCTGCCTCATCGTCAGCGACATCAGATAAAATTTTTGATCCAACTGCTCTCTTTGAGCAAACTTTCATTCGGAAAGACCAAACAGAAAAAGTAAAACGACTCCTGGAAAAGAAGAAGAAAAAAGAAGAGCGCGAGCAGAGGAAAGCAGTAAAACGGTCACAAAAGTATGCTGGAATTGGTCAACCTTCTAAAAACGAAGCTAAGCGTTTCAAGAAAGCTCCGCAGCCCATTGATGGTCGCAAAATGGTTATAAAGGAAAGTGGCGATATTGTCCAAGTCAACAAGAATGGTGACGTACAACAAGGGTCTTCTAAGGACAATAACGTGACTCAGGGCGAGCTTGATTTCGTTGACCAGCTCATACGTATGGGCGAACAAGCCTTCTGCTCCGAGTCCAGTCAAAGTGGGGCAACAGCAGCGAAGACAACGACGACCACTCTTGATTTTAATCCCCCAACATCTTCGCAAACCACTAGACACAACCTTCCCGAGTTTGACTTTCATTTTGATACTGTTCAAGAGAAAGATTTTTCCAGTCTTGATGATATATTTACTTAAAGGAAAACCAGAAAAGGAATAAATTCTACCACGGTGCTATACTACTTTGTTTAGACTACTTTGAATAATCTTGCTGTTTATATTTCAAACAACATAAACATACATTTAACGCTGCTGAAGCTTTCTTGTTTAGTACATAAACTCATTCATCCACAAGAAGAAGCAGCGAGCGTGGCGTAGTTGAATTCCCGAAGAATTACTTTTAGTTTTTAAACTGGGCTTTCTCTGAAAAAGAGTCAAGAAGGTTGGTTGTTAGAATAGCTTATTTCCACGTCACATATTTATTCCCAAATAAGTCGAAAGAGGGACGGGGACGAGAGCTCTTCTAACTTGTAGGGAACTTGGAGAAAGAAAAAAATTCCATATTCAGACAAGGTGGAGGAAAATCACGCATTATTGGGGAGGGTTTCAATATCGTACGGGGGGGCCTCCATAAGGCATGGGAGGAGGTCCAGCGTGTTCTCTGACAGACTGTTGCAAAAGATACTGAGCAGTCTGGATTTGTCGTTGGGACCCGGAGATTGTTATAATTCGTTCATTGGATCCTTGGACAGGTTCGTCAATGGTGATGTTGGCTTTTGAGTCGGACCTGATCTTACGAATGCGAGAGCCGCCAGGGCCTATGATTGCACCAGCCATATCCTTGGGTATGGTCACTTGAGTGGTCTCTTGCTCGCCACTGTCTTCTTGCATGTTGAACTGAGGAGGTGCTCCTTGGCCAGACTGATCGGTGCCAACGTTAAAGTTGTTGCTATTACTATTGTTCTTGGTATAGTTGGCTACATCGACATTGTTGTATCCAACTTCATAGCCACCACCGCCGCCGCCTCCGCCTCCGCCTCCGCCTCCTCTTTGTTGTCGATGTCCCCCAAATCGTCCGCCTCCTCCACCATAATTCTCGTCATAATTGCCTCCGCCATCTCTTCCTCCGCGAGACCCGCCACCCCTACCTCGAGGGGGCCCACTGAAGCCAGGACCACTCATGTAACCACCGTTCATTCCACCAGGAGGACCTCCACCAGAAGGCATTCTTCCTCCGCCTCTTGGTCCACCTCCACCTCGTCCACCTCCACCAGCATTGCGACCAGGCCCTCCGCCGCCGCCATATACGTCCATTTCGGTGCCAAAACCTCCATATTCGCAAGCATAATAACCATCAAAGTTGATGGGATCATAACCCTGGTCAGGACCTTTGATTTCAGTGTTGTTAATGATGTCGAAAACCTCTTTGAGAGCCATGATGATCTTTGGGAGAGCTCCTTGCACCGCAACACATCTGTCGGTGCTCTGAGGTGCACATGTCTGATAGACCTTGATGTTGGCTCCGGAAGAGTCTCTGATTTCTTTGATCTTGAACCCTGCCCGACCGATGATTCCGCCAACAATGGATTGGTGGATTAGCAGTCTGGCTTCGAGCCCATCACTCCCGACCTCGAGTTGTGGAACAGGAGCAGTAGCATTGTTGCCTGATCGAGCGGTTGCATCTTCGCAGAGCAAAGGAATCGTTTGTTCCAAGACATTGGCCACAACGTCAGGGGTGTCACCATGAATTGTCATCACCCTTTCAGGGCCTGGACAATCTGGGACTCTGATGTTGGCGTTGAATTCTGTCCTCAATTTCTGGATGTTTTGACCACCCTTGCCTATGATGCTGCCAGCACACTTACTGGGGACAAGCAAGCGAACTTCAAACTTGTCTCCTCTGTGCCTTTTACTGGCTGCGGTAGCGGCTCCGGGGCTAGGTCCGCCCTCATAGTTGCCGCGTTTCATGTTTGTGTGCGGGAAATGAAGTGGTGGAAAATGGGCCAGATTGAATGCAATTTCCAAGGGGAAGTAGTACAAATACAGCACCTAACCAATTTCGAAGCCAACGGAGATAAAGTTAACTACGGTGGGTAGCGAAAAACCTCTTGCAACGGGCTCTAAATACTTGGGAAACCGGGCCTGGGTCTGTTTGTCTCTCTTGCTTGGTGGGGTAGCAGTAGTAGTAGTGGGGCCGGGACAACTGACTGCAATAAAGGGGAAATCATTGACCTACCAACAAAAGTATAGACCCGCATTCACCCGAGACCAAGCCACCCATACTTACCCCTTTTGTGATGGGAGGAGGAAGGGGAAGGTATTCCGTACTTCCACAAGGTAAGCTCTAGCAATATTGATTTGGCAACGACGGAATAACAAATGCCACCAATTGTAACCGGCCACGGTTCAACTAGATCGAGTTTGAGCACTATGTCCTGTCACTAAATGATTAGATGCATTAAAAATAGCATCGCAACCTAATGGAATGCCTTGAATTGATTAGCAGTATTAGTTTCACTATTGCTTTGTCGAAATGAAACACAAACAAAATTGACATAGCTGTCATGGGAGGTTTTTCCAAATTTTGTGCCTTAAATTTGTTATACTATTCATAACTCGACAAAAATGGCCTCTCAGCTGCTGAGCCGAGTCAGCTACTGAGTAAAATGAGACTACTCCTACTTCTATAACCTAACCTAACCTAACTTATCTACGAAGCAAGTCGCAAGACTAGAACAAGATTTCAAGATTTGTCATTGAATGAATTTATTATTTTTTTTTTCATAGTTCTATAAATTAGATTATATCACAGAACAGTCACAAGGGGGTAGCTAAGAAAAGACCCAACTCCCGTACCGCACACTAATCCAGCTATTAAAAGCAATGCGATAGCTTCCTGCATCTCTTTGTCGCATGTAGATTTGGGTCCATTTATCATACACAAATTGCCAATATAGCCATTACTTAGAGCGAATAAGGCCATAAAAGCAATAAAGTCTGCGTCACTGGCAAAAAGGCTGCTAACACTTCGGTTTTCCGTCACTATGTTGCAGTTCACAAATAATGGGATGAAGCCTATTCGACTGATGGACGAGATCAAGACAAGCGTCTTTCCAATAGTTGATCGACCAGGCAATTTGATCCATGAAGCTAAGCTTCGTCCGGCCAGATCTCCAACATTGAAAAGTAGAAACACGCAGACAGGCGTAAAGTAGTCGATGGCCCATTTAGAGTCAGAATTGAAAGTTTCTGACTGAACCAACACTGCCACGGATGGGAAAATTGTCAAAGTGACGGTGAAAGTAACAAAAATAGAGAGTAAATAGACCCAACAACGTCGAATCACTTGCAGCAATGGTGGCTTTTCAACCACTGGTTCATCACTATTTTGCTGACGGTGGAAGTAATAATGTTTGAAAAAGTCGGTTTGAAAAGACCACCGCAGGGAAAACAGACAAGCGAGCAAGACAATTGTTGCGATGGTGAAACAAGTAGATCCTACGTCTTCTTCTTTGACTTGTAGTGCCACAATGAATATATCTACCAACGCAGGAAATACTCCTCCGATAGCTTGGCCAATCATTTGGGCTGGGAAAAATCAAGCGTTATTCACATTAAAGCATTTCTTTTTTTAAAGTATCAATTATTTATTTAGTATGTATACCTGACATATACTTTTCGGGAAATTTTCCCGCCATTCCAAAACTTCCTCCTTGGAAGATGGCTGAATTGATATTTACTATGACAACCAAAGTCAAAAGAATGACTAGAAAAGTCTTCTGCCAAGTGTCAGTATCTATGAAGGCCAAGGCGGTGATAGCAGTGAACATCACAATCATCATTGACAATGAGTATGTTAACCTCTTAGATAACGAAAAGCGTTGTCCGTAACCAGCATTGATGATCACAAAAATGGCATTAGGCACTGTGCTTGAAATAGCCAAGTAAGAGGTGAAATCTTTTTGTAATTGAGTTGGCGGCGGCACTGTCCCATTTCCTGCTGTCGTCGCCGTCGTTGCAATCTGACTAACATTTCTGAATTTATAATCCCAAAAGTTATTTAGAGAAATAAAAAAGTTCCATGGAAGTAGGGTGGTGATACCGACTAGCACAAAGACCAGATAAACTAAGTTGTAATGGTCTTTTGGGGCTTCTGCTGGTGCTGTTTCTTCTCCTTCTTCCACATCATCCTGTGGGTCTTCATGTCCTCCGTCAAAATCATAGCTTCCTGTTTGGACAAGTGGAGTTGTTTCGTCATTATTGTTGAGGAGTGCCTGTTCGTCATTTAGGATCACGGTTTGTATCTCGGTCATGATTATGACATTTGTCCTGGAAAAGAAAAGGAATTAATGATGAGAGCTTATCGCTGGGTCACATGATGATCATCAATGTCAAAGGGACATATGCACTTGTCTCCTTTAATAATCTTATTTTCAACTGCTCTTAAAGCACATTTTTTGATGCTCTTCCCAATGGTCTTGATGGCAAACTTCTGAGCAATACCAATGATTTTTGCATTTGGAACACAAAAATTGTGGATCTTCACTTTGACAGTTCAGGCATTGCGAGGATTTTAGTGGGACTGCTGTATTCAATTCATTCTTAGCATCAGTAACTTCAGGAAGTTCACTTTCACTGAGGGGAAACTTGATCACGCCTGTTTTCTTAGGTTTGGGAGGACACAATTGAAAGGGATTTTTTCTACTTTCGTAAGGCACACATTTGGAGGAATGTTTATGCCAATGTTTGGTTTGACAAAGCCTTGAGCAATAACATTGATCTTTGCAAGTACTGCACACAAAAAGAGGGGGTTTGTCTTTACATTGAGCACATAAAAGTACATTTGAACTTTTGACTTCCCTCTTGGTCAATACAAATTTTCTGTAGCTCTTGAAAGAATACTCGTCCTGTCCTTCGTTATCCCCATCATTACCACGCACTATCATTGGAAAAGAAAGCCGAGAGGAGGCGGCTCTGGGCAGTTCAAGTTCTTCCTCACTACTATCATCTTCGTCATCATCTTCGTAGGGCGTATCCTCGTCATCGCTATCAATGTTGAGCTGCGGTCCAAGTTCGTTGATAGTTCGGACCATGTTAATTTTCTTTTTGACTTCCCTAATTTCGGTCTTCTTTTTTCCAATCATTTGTCGGGTACAATCCCATTCCATTTCTTTTCGACGTGCCATCCATTTCAAAACTTCAACCTCCTCCTCCATATTTTTTGCATCCTTCATGAGGTTTTCAAAATCTTCCACTCGTTTTAATCGAGTATCAAAAGGAGGATGAAGAAACACATCATTAGGATCTGACATCATCAAAGCTTCTGTCATTGCTTCATTCATTTTTGATGACCTAAAAGACAGAGTTCAAAATACAAATTGTCAAATTGCTTTTTAAAAAAGTCAGAAAATTGTTGTCTTTGTTTACATTTTTTCAAGGTGCCAATTTCGCGGAACATTTTTTCCCATAATTCAATCACGCAACCTTTGGTTTGTAATATTTTCCTTTATTCTTTTTTAATCAAAGTTAAAATCAAAGTACAAGTTGTAAGTACTTTTCCTTTCACAACATTGACTTGATTCTAGAAATGAATTGCTGATCTGTGATTTTTTCCAAGTCATCAGAAAACCAAATAATCGGAACAATGATGTCTCTCAAGCCTTCGGCTGCAGGCACTCCGTCGATTTTGCTCATTTTGATATTGACTTGCGACCGAATTTTTCCACTTAACCCACTTCCAAGTTTCTAAAAAGACACACATTTAGGTAAAACTGATAGGGAAAAATTGATTTAGTTGTCTTACTGGTTGCACATCAATGTAGAATTGATGTTTGTCCTTATTAGGTTTCATCCCCTTGACAGCATCTCTAAGACTTTGTTCAGCTTGGAAGAAATGAGGCCAGGAGAGCAGAGTAGGAGATCCATATTGACAAGCACTAACATTGAACACTCCAGAAGGAGTGTCGCAAATACCATTAGGGTTATTACAAAAGCAAGCATTGTCTGGATTTTCTTGGGGCGTACCAAATAGATTAGCAGGGGGAACAAATCTGTATCCCGGAATATCATTAGCATCCTTTATCTCTTGACTGAATTCCAATGGAATTGATCGGCACAAATCTCTATTAAAAACATATATCTTGTCACTTTTGCTTAGATTAGGTGGGTAAGCAAAGCCATCGGTTCCCCTGAAAATAGAGAGAGAATCAATATGAAAAAAAAAGACATATACAGAAAATACTGAGGACTGACTTGAGCTCATTGCACTTGTCACCAGACCACCATGGCAATTTATCTTTGCCATTAAACTTGACAATTTGGCCAAGATCATTACGGTTTTTCAATCCAGTTTTTGCTTCCAATGTTCCATCAGCTGTGGCATTTTTCTGTAAATGTTTGAAGGACATTTTTATTTCTTAAAATCATTACTATCTAATCATTATGGAAATCTTATTGCAAAACTTACACCGACAAAAAGGCCAAAAAGTTTATGTGGCCATCTCTTCTCTTTGGGAAAGGTATCTTGGCCCAATTTGATCAAAGGGTTTTCATAGCCAAAAAGTAGTTTTCTCACAGTTTGATCGACAAACTTCTTTTGCTCTAATACCGTCAAAACTGACCCTACCGCTCGTCTGACCAATTGAGATCCTGATTTCATTGCGTCCAAGGCGGCCTAATCAAAAATAGAATTTTGTAGTCATGAAATGGGGAACTGCAAATTGGACACTTACAATCATAGGTATGTTGGGGATAGTTACAACATCCCTTAATCTTCCTTTGGACTCTTTGGGAAGGAACCTAAAATACCTTAATTGGTTGTACTTGATTTTGGAATCGCCATCTCTCCATTCAACATTGTCTTTCACCCAGTCCTCTCTGGAAAATGGTTTAAAAAATTTGTTATCGAACGATTACAGTCATAAAATGCATCAGTGATGCAGTGATGAAAAATCACTCAAAAGTCAAGAAGTCTCATTTTATCCATTTCACTACATTGCGAGCGAAGCCAGAAATAACGATGTTTGAATATTGCCGCCAAAAGTTAACTAATTCCTTAATCTTCCTTGTTGTATTTTTGGCGTGAAAATTCAAACTCCTAAATTGAGACTCCTCGCGAGTTATCCAAAAAGAATACTAAAACTGCTGCCCCTTACTGGAAAACGTAGGGTCCCAATTCCACCAAATCTGGCCGAGCACCCTGAAGAAACTCTTCTGGGTTGGTGAAGTTGAAAATGTAAATTTTCAGTTTAGGTTCCACTGGGGGATCAATCCATCGGGCAGTGATGTATTCATTCAAGTTATTGAGGTCCTAAAAAAGAAAGAAAGAAGTGTTGATCACAAAACGAAATGTCAGAGAAGAAGAGGCAATAAAACTTACCAAGTCTTTGCCTTCTACATTGCATTGCAGGAACAATGTCAAGACTAATAATAAATGCAAAATGTTCATTTTCTTAGCCGTCATCAGGGTTCTCCTCGCTCCTCCTTTTCCAAGGGACTCAAGGAATTTAGTGTGAACGTTAAGCTTGTTGTGGCACGAATGGGAGGCCCATTGAGGAAGTCTAAGGTGCTTAGCTAAGAGCCAAAAACCGGTATACCTACTCCAACTTTGTGTCAACAGTCTGTAACTTCCTACATCAAAAAAAGCTTATGTACAAAATGATGTCGTTACTTCTTGTTACTCAGGTCCTAAATGTATACCCTTGAAAATTGAAAGTTCCATACTAAGGTTGAAACTGGTTTACCCCTTTGATGATGTGGAAAATAATGGGATGATAGTAGCTACCTTTTTTGACAAAGATATGAAAGGTTTATAGATTCTGTAAATAACGAAAAAATACGATTTTGTTTGTATTTTGAAAAGAGCGAAAAAATCGTCAAATTGTTGTGATATAAGGCGATTTAGGTAGCGAATGCTGTATTTTGACGATTTTTTTTAAATGACACGCGCAATACTCTTGAAATAAAAAGACACTTTAGGTTTAACTAAATGGAACTTCCCTGGACAAAAAGTGTCCAGTTGACGATTCAAAGCCTGACCATACACACCACCTTGGTCATAGTCTAAGCTAACGCTATGAAGGTTTACATATTATTGGCAGTTTCCTTATTGCCTTTGGTTTCTGCCATGTCAGGAGGGGCTCCTGAAGGCGCCTGTCAAACCTTCAAACCCCAACATGCTGGCACTGAACCACAAGAGCTAGCCACGGCCCAGTTTGATCTACGCTTCAAACACATCCCCCGTGGCGGTAAAGTCCTGGCTAAGGCTTCCTCAAAAGGACTTGAACTAATTCTGAGGCCTTCTAAGGATTTCAAAGGGGAAGAATTTAGGGGATTCTTGGTCCAGGCTCGCTATGCAGACACTGATGAAGCTACGGGAACCTTTGATCTGGGCGATGACGAACGGATGAAATACGTGGAATGTAACGATGCTGCTCCCCAATCCACCGTTACTCATACTGATAGTGACGCCAAAAAGGCTTGGAAGCTTATCTGGAATCCTGCCCCAGAGGATGACCCCAAAACTAATTATTATTTTGTATACACTATTGTCAAAGACTACGAAACATATTGGCATGATAGAAAAAGTTCTTTGTTTTCGTTGCAATAAAATACTCGTCAATTTGATCAATTTTTAATTTTATTTGAGATCTGATCATTATAATTTAGATTCATACTTTTTGTTTTAAAGTAGATTACACTGGTACTGATTGCGACTCCAAATTGGAGGTGGATGACTAGCTGATCTGGTCCTTAATCGGCGGCGACGTACTAAAACTTTGCGTTGAAACGGACGTCTACCATCATCCTCAACATCATCTCCTTCATCATTGTTGTCAAAATCATCCAAATTGGAATTTTTCTGGGTGAACAAGTAGGGTCTATCATTTGTTGGGCATTTCAGACTGGCGAACCGATTCCAGCTTGACTTGGCTCCACTTGGTTCCAAGAGGTTATTCCACACATTTTTGGCATCTATTGAAGGAGGACGAGGACATAGTCTTAGAAGATTTAAGTTATTAAAAGTATGAACATAAAATACATACATAGAGCTTGTAGTTTTTGACTTGGATGAAAACAATCCGAAGACAGATAGGACAAATCAGGCAAAAATGACCGATGGAGGCCAAAAAAGGACACAGGATTCTTTGGTAACTTCAAATGTTGTAAAGCCGTTTGAACAACTACTGTAAAGTCGTCGTACCGATTGTAATCTCCCTCTGCTACCTGTGATAAATCAGACATTTTTAACGAACTGTTAAAAATAATGGTAAGTATTCCTTACCATATTTTCAAGCCCTTGGTGGTATTCATCAAGAACATTTAACATGTGCTGCCTTCCTCTACTGCTTGGTCCGTCTACACAAGGGCAGATCACTTTGGATGCCAAATGGCACACAAGAGGCCTGTGAAAGGCTTCCATGGTCAATGTAGGGTCTGGAGGCAAGACGAGGGAGACGTGAGTTCTAGGTAACCCTTTCATAAGTACGTCCAGAGCTCGTTTAACGTTCTGTGCAAAGTCCTTTGCCGATTGAGGATTGTTGTTTCCATCCATGCCATTAAGTGTCCCATTGTGAATGCAAGACAGCTTGCATAGATCGTTATGTCCGATGAGAATCAGTACTATTTTCCAATCCTCTCTAAAGTCAACATTGGAAGTGCGCTTGATACGTGAAATCAGATGTTCAGCTTGATCTTCGAGGTCTTTCGAAAAAGCAAAGTTCTCTGCCACATTGAAACCTGGATTTGCATCTCTTTCGGACGGTCCTCCCGACACGCCAATGCCTTTGCAAAATTAAATAATTGGTATGCATGATCACATCTCTTTTTAAGAGACTTGTAAGTACTCACCAATCAGCCTTGGATTGAATTCGCGTATGATATTTGGAATGGTTAGAACGGATCTCCAATCTTGATCTCCTCCTACAAGTAATTGCTTCAGTATATTTTAGAGAAAACGAGATAAAGTCGATACAGTGAAAGTTGCTTTTTTCCCGACATATAGCGGTCAGCGCACTCTTCCCTATTAGGCGCGCTGCAGTGCCGCGACTTCACCCTTTTATAACTACCTACTTACGTAGTATGTAGGAAAGTTTCTGCAGTTTCAGGCTCCAGATGATAAAGCAGAGGGACCCCCAATCACGTCTACGCAACCAGCAAATTGCCGCAAGTGTTTTTAAAGTTAGATTTCTGTGATTATTATGATGCCAACTTTGCCTTAAAATTCGCTCATCGCTTGTCCGTCAAAGTAAACAAAACAGAACAGATTTGGATTTTGGAAATTCAAAAAGTAAAGGAAGTAAAGTTTAATTTCTTCACTCTTCGATAAATAGACATCAAATATGCAAGCATCTATAGTGAATAAAAAAGCTATGGTCCTTATTATTAGGCCTATGTTATTGACAAGTGTTCGTAATGTGACAGACATTCCGTGGTATAAAGTGACTGACAATTCGCATCTACATATTATCGATGGTCAAAGCACCAAACGGAAATTTGAATTGAAGCTGGAAAAATTAGAAAGAAATCG
Organism: Oithona nana; assembly: GCA_900157175.1. Taxonomy (NCBI): domain Eukaryota; kingdom Metazoa; phylum Arthropoda; class Copepoda; order Cyclopoida; family Oithonidae; genus Oithona; species Oithona nana. The sequence continues at coordinate 465,130 of LT727893.1, forward strand.
ATTGGCTGTCGAAAGAAGAAAGCATATGCCAAAGACCCTGCCAAAACCATCTGAGCTGCCACCTTTGGAATTGCCCAAGTTCATCGAAAGAAAACCTTCTGATATCTTAAGGTATACATATAAAGCAAAGGCATTTTAATCATAAGATTGGCCAAATATAAGAAAACATGTATAATATAGTCTTTCATTCTAGAACCATAGCCTCGACATTAAAGAAAGATACTACCGCGCCGGACTACCCATTCCACGATGATCCATATCTAATACCTTACAATTCGATGGATAAGCGGATTTTTTTGTTGTCCAAGTTGGGTGGTAAAGAAGCTGCACGATTCGTTTTAAATCAACACCCCGATCTCTTCCAAGACAACTTGATTGAGATGCAACCCAAGATCAAAGCTTTTATGCCTAAACTGATTATCACGGAGAAGAACGCAACTATTGATCTTTTGGAGACTTTAGTGCAGGGCTGTAATGTCACTGATGCCATGACAACTTTTAAGTTCTTGAAAGAACGCAATGTGGAAATTGGCCACGAATTAAAGCAGGATTACTTGGAAATGCTTTGTTTTCATAACAGTGGTGAAGAAGAAGAGAAGCCGGAGAATTACAACGAATTCAAGGGATGGAATCCGGATGTTGAGCCAAAATGGAACAGAGGCGGTGAGGCTGAACATTTAGCCTCGCTTATAATACAAGAGCATGGTATACAAAGTCCTGGAGCTGACAAAGCACGATTGGCACTCTTGTTGGGCCGCTCTAAGTTTGAAGACCATAAAGGCGTCCTCCAAATTTTTGAGGAGGTTAAAGTCAATGGCGGGCAGCTCAACACAGAAGCCTTCAATTCCATCATTAAAGCTAAATCAACTAAAGAAAAGTGTGAGTGGAAGGAGATCCGACAACTTTTAGAAACGATGCACTCACAAGGAATTCAACCTGACCGTTTGACTTTACATGCTGTTTTGTTTGCACTTGGACAATCTCAAAAGAAATCGGACCAATTCAAAACTATTCTATCTGTTTTGGCGGAATTCAAAAGAATTGGAATTGAACCTAGTCTTGGTGCTTATCGAGAGCTTATCCTAATCCTCAAAGACGGTTCGCATCGAATGGTTGTCAAGGATATCCTCAAATTTATAGGTAATCCGCAATCTACAGCCTGGATATTTTTTTCTTCTTCGATCAAAAGTTACATTTTTTCACTTATTTTAGGGCAATCTCAAAAGGCAAAAGGTTCTTTGATTGAAGACTGTGTCAGTGAGTCGTGCTTTAGATTTTTCCGTGAAGCTATGGCCTTAGCACGCACCTTACTAAGCCCTGAAATCGCCCATCAAATCAATGACATCGTTGAAAATGATCCAAATGGCACTGTCTTGCTTGGTGGTGGGTCCAATGTGCAGACCTATTACACTTTCTATATGCAAGTTTTGGTGAGGAAGTTGCCTATAGACGAGGCTGCAAAGTATGTCTACATTTACCAACCTCATATTTGGTCTCCAAACACCCAATTTATCAACGAATTTGTGAAACAAATAACGCTGCAAAAGGCGTCCCATTTGATTCCTCAATTATGGACTGATTTGGAAGCAAGTCAGTTCTACAGAGCCAATCGTGAAACGCGTCTTGAACTCCTTAAGCATGTAGCACTAGCAATCAAAGCAGTCGAAGATCGGGTGGAGGAACGTGATATTTTAAGTAAAGTGGTGGAAGGCATGTTTGAAAGCTTTGCTGACGGCTATGGACGCCAAAGATTCAATCCTACTGCAATTGATGCTGCCATTTGCAATCATTGCCTGGAATTGAGTCTTATCCATAAACATTTGAAATTGGCACAGAAAATTGTGCAATTTTGCCAAGCACAAGTGACAGAATTGCCGGATAATTTGAGCAGTGAAAATATGATTAATTATATCACTGCCATGGTTGACGAGGAAAATACTATTGAAGCTTATCAAGGTATCCTATTTATGAATGAGTTGCAAATGACAGAAGACATGGTTGAAGTGGCTATAGAAGCTTCGAAAAAGTTACGAAACTTCAATTTGACTCAAAAACAAGCATTGAATAGTATGTTTTCTAGTAGCTCGAAGTGGGTAATGCTATGAAAATAAAAAAATAAACCATTTTTTGTTTTTCCCACATTTTCCATTGACGTTCAAAAGTACTGAACTTTCACTTGAAATTGTTTTTCATCCCATCCAATATTATTCCTTTGCTACCATCTACTCGAATAAGCACGTACCTGTCGCGAATGATACCCCATGGTATTGATGAGTGGCTGTAGTAATATCGGTTGAAAGTGCTCCTTGAGCAGAGACTAACGCGTCTCCCAATGCACCAATAATTTGGATATCTGCTGGACGCAATCGATGAACTGAATTGGGCTTATAAAAAGAAGGCCTCAATTCGGGACCTGAGCAAGGAAAAGAAACTTGGTCACTGTAGGTGCACCTGCAAAAAATCACCTGTGTCAAGCGTCGTCATTAGGATTCTCGAATCACACTTACTGATGCCGATCCACCTGAAAAATCAAGGTCAAATGGTCAAAGAGGAGAAACTCAAGCGTAACGAGATGATTAAGGGAAAAATGTACTTCCGCTAAAACAGAATTTCAAAACCTTGAAAAAGCAAAATGTCCTACCTGATTCAATGTGGTCCATGCTTGAAGACCATCTTTGTCGTTTTTTGATTCGTCATATATCTTTTGGTTAGCATCGCCAAAGGTAACATTGTTTTTTTCGCTTTCACTTGGCAAAGCTGTCGATGTCGTTAAATCAGTCATTGGACTTTCATAATCATCATCGTTGGGAAATATCATGCTTGGCACCAGGATCTGAGATGCAACATTGTCACCTCCAATATCAGAAGATATACGTCCCCCAGCTAACCTTTGGAAATAATGAAAGGTTTTCACAAATTCAACTTATGAAAAAAAATTCAGGCATTACTCACTTGGGAAAGGTTTGGATGATATCTAGCAAAGTTCCAACTGAATGGACCACGTCTCGGACACCTATGGATTGGTACTTATCATAGCCATTTTGGCTGTATTGTTGGTTCACAACTTGTCGTTGGTCATTTGGACCATATTGGATACTAGCATGGCCACTATTAGGTAAGGCTGAATAGTGCTTGTCATTGGGAGTTGGCATAGGGTATTTGATACATCGCACTTTGGTCACCGTCAAAATGAGCACGCAAAATATGCTCTGCATTTTCTACCATAGTCCACCAATTGCAAGGTGAAATAAACTACTTTTTTCGGACGAAAAGCAACAACGACTGTTAAGGATGATGCGCGCAATGATGATGTCGTGTACTCAACCATGTCAAGCGATTCCGATCGCCGCCTCTTCGTTCGTTCTGAATGAATCCTCTACATGGATAAAGGTAGAATTATTTGTACTAATGGAAGCCCGTGAGATAATAGTAATTAGATTTCATGGATTTCATTTATCTATAAAAAAATGTGATATCTCATGCTGAGTATTTTTTTTCGATTGGAACATGGCAAAGTTCCTTTCTTCAAAGTGCTCGGGATGATAATGATTTTATTTGCTCCCTCTTTCGATCTGGTGGGCAATAATTTTTATATTCCTCGACCAGTCGGGGGCTAATTACACATTGTATATCATCTTCCTCTTCTCGGTCTTGCTCTCTACGCTCGAAGTTACGGTGCCTACGGTGATCTTCATAAGTCTTGTTTCAGCAATTTGAGCAAAGACTACAACATGTCAAGGTCTCAAAGGAGGAGAGAAGAATAGGCAGTTCCTCTGACTTTTTCCGGAGAGAATCTGAAGACTGAAGAGCCTACTTAAAAAGCTGCAGATCCTGATTGAAAAGTGGATCTTGTTGTTTAATGTTTATACGTCGAAAAGATCCAGAAGTGTAGAGAGACGAAAACAATGGAGAGGTTTGCATGGATTTGCTGCATACCTCTAGTTTTATTCCTCTTGGCCGTAGATCCGGGTAAAAATATTCATCAAATAATATTCTAAAAGTGGTTTGCATCATGATTTGTTCGTTTACAAAATAGGAATGGCGTCCATTGATTGTTATGTCTGCAACTCACACAATTATTCCGACCCGCATTGCGATGATCCCATGTCTCCAGCTTTTATGCAACTGAAGGAGAATTGTATGGTTCCAAAGGAAAATCATATTGGCAAATTTCCAGCTAATTTCTGTGTCAAAATGATTGGTACTTCAAGTAAGCAACTAAATTCTATTTTAAGCCTATCAAGGTCATAAGTCATTTAAAAAAAATCTATATCAATCATCTAGTTGAGACTGGAGAGCATTTGGTGATAAGAACTTGTGTTTTAGAAGACATGAACAACCAGTGTGGAACTTTCAGATTTGCCAATGAAACTTATACTGGTTGCATCTTGACGTGCGATTTTGATGGGTGCAATGCTGCTATTCATCTCATTCCTGTATCAAAAATTTTTATTTTAATAATTTCTGTTTTAATTCATACTGCTTTATAAAGATGTGAACACAAAAAGTAGACTGCATATGTACTTTTAACTTGCATTACCAAAAAAGTGAACTATTATGAAAGGTTGCGTTTGCAACCAAACCTTCCATATTCTTCAAATCCCAAAGGAGGTGAAAACCAACGCCGCTTTTTTCCAACCAACAGTGACTCACAAAATGAGGTGCCACTTTTTAGTGTACTTGATCTTGATGATCTTGACGAGTAAAGCGCAGGATTTCAACGAATGCTACGAATGCAAAAGTCGTGGTGCCTCTGAACGTTGTACCGATCCCTTTCAATTAATTGGCCGAGACAAGTACATGAAAGAGTGCCAATCTGGCTGGTGTTTGAAGATCCAAGTTGGTCTCGGAGGAGAAGATGGAGTTGGTTACACTGAACGAAAGTGTTTGATAGACTCAATACCGGATGGGATTGAACGCTGTGGTCAAGCCAACTATAAAGGCCAAGAGGCACTGGCGTGTTTTTGTCGAGGGAACTTGTGTAACCAATCTTACACTGTATCAAATTCAAATTCATGGACAATATTGTTAAGCACTCTTTTCTTACAGTCAATAAAGTGATGTTGATTGCGATATTTGAATTAGTGTTTTTGACCGCGAAATTGACCTCCATAAGTTCCAGGACTAAAGACTAGGACATAAACAAACACAAGACCTAAGGGGCTGGCGGGAGCAACCTCTGTAATAACGAGAGCCACAGCTTTAGGCTCATTGTTTAAGGGATTGTCCTAGTGAGTTCACACTTCACTCAAAAAAAAGGAGGTCAATAGTTTGGATTCGTTTTATTTCGGATCAACATATTCTAACATAAAGGTTTTAATCAGACGATTCAAATCCCCATACCTTGAGCGATCCACTGTCTCGGTCTCTATCGTATTTGTCTTTGTCATCGCATGAGTAAGCTAGCAGGTACCGCTTTGGGTGCCAAGCAATGCTGAAGGTGGGCGAAGTCACTGGAATCTTTGCAACATGAGCTCCGGTTTCAACATGTGCAATACTGATGCACAAGTCCTCCGATGCTGAGGCGATCAATTTCCCATCATAGGAGAATGAAATAGTGCGTACAGGCCACTCTAAAAATGAAAATGTGCGAACACAAGCCAGCTCATTCACATTCCAAAGGGAGACCAAGGCATCGGCGCTGCCGACAGCAAAATACTTTCCAGTAGGATCAAATTCGATGCAAATACAATTGGCAGGATGAGCTTGGAGTACGTGCTGCAATTTCATTTCGGGATAAGTGTAGACATGAACACAGCCTTGTCCATTGGTTAAGAAGAAGAGATCAGAATTCTTGTTCCAAGAAATCTCATTTACTTCAAATTTAAACTGCTCCTCCAGGATGATCTTGTGTGTTTGTACGTCAATGAAAGTCACCAAGTCTTCTTTATTCCCGACAGCTAAAGTCTTGCCATCTGAAGACCATGCAATGTTGATATTTTCACCTTTGGTTTGAATTGTAGCGAGAGCTTTCGAAGACCTTGATTCCCATATCCTCACAGTTTTGTCCCCTGAGGCTGTGGCTAAAAGATCGGGATTGGTTGGGTGCCAGCACAGCTGGTCCACGCTGTCTCCGTGTCCGCGGTAGGTGTGCTCTTTGCTCAACCGGTCATGAGACAAAGAGAAAAGACAAACAGTTTTGTCTAAAGATCCACTAGCCAATCTTTTGCCGTCACAGCTCCAACTAACGCTATGGACTTTAGAAATGTGAGAGGAATACTCTCGCAATTTTTGATTCTTCTTAAAGTGATTTTGAAAATGAAGCAATTCTTCACGCTGTTCCTTGAACATTGTATTCACCATCTGGAAAATAAATAAAAATATCTTTTTTCTTTAGGGATTCTTTTCTCTTAATTAAGGATTTGGGAGTTATTTTTATTGGTTCCTGGGACCCATGGTTCTGACAATATCGGTCATAAGATGAGGATCACGAGACAGGTCTTGCCATCCTTCAGAGTTGGTTACACTGTCTACGTTCAGGGAAATGAATTCCAAAGCTCTCCTTTTTAATTCATGAGAGACCCTGTCGCGAGCCAAAAGCAGCAAGGAGCACACATTATCCACAGTCATGCTGTTACACAAGGATTTTTCACAGCTCTCTTTCAAGTCGGCAATATTGTACTTGTCAGCGGCAGCAAGGACCTGGTATCAAAAAGATCAGTCAGGGTAATTGTACTTTTAAAAGGAAAGAGTATGACATACCATTTTGTTCACTTTTTCCATTTGCTGTACTTTGCCAGTGTATATGAATCTAAGCATTTCCAGAACAGCGTCCGATTCCAAATCAGTGATAACTACTTTATTGGAGACAGTTTCGGCAAAGTCGTGAGAAAACATGGCATCGAAGACATCAGATTTCTTGGCCAACATGAATTTGTGACAATGAAAGACATTGTCGTTCACGTCTAAAGTCAGATCTGTATACTTCATTTCATCTAAAAAACTGGTAAAGCTCGAGGTTCTTGATAAATATTGCATGTTAGCAGGATCTTCGCCTCCCTCATTGTTGAAAGCTACTGAATCCCGACACTCTAATTCCACAACACATCGTATCAAGAGAGCCCCGTCATGCAGTAAAGAACCACCAGGCGCCATTACTGCCTCATGTGAGATAAACTGCAAAAAAGGTCGTAGAATAATATTTTATTTTAAAATATGTTTGAGATCTACTAAGAATTACCTTTTTCCATCCACGGGAAGAAGATCTCTTGTCTACCACAAATTGAACTGATCCTCTACGCGTATTGTAAACTGAAAGAATAGAAATAAAGTTGTCGTCGATAAAAAAAAATCACAGGAGACGAGGAGATATAAAACATACCGTACGGTGTTCGATCGAAGTTTTGACAGCCCAAAAGTGAGATGGCATATTTGACCCAAACAGTGGGGCCAGTCACCTGATTTATAAATATAGAAACGTAAGAAGAGTGGTCTGCATCACATCCTTTGGGATATAACTTTATGCGCCAGACTGTCTCGCTTTTGGTATTTTTGTTGTCGGAAACCATGACAGAAAATCGAGTTTGTAAAGAGGAGCCAGTTGACTCTTCTCGTCGAACAAAATCCTCAATGAGCCATTCGTGTGAATGTGAAGTCACCACATGTGAGGTTTTGCTGTGCAGTGGAGTTGCACTTTTGCTGCAGATCGTTCCCTTGCTCATGTTCGTGTTTTCTCCTGTGTTGGCAATTTTAGATTATTCTTTTTTAGCAGTTTTGAAAATGCGGTTTCGGCAGAATTCATTTCTCAGTTGAATCAGTATCGAAACCAAAACAAGCAAGTGGTCCAGTTTGACCTGGGATCAACAAAATTAAGGCAATAATACTTCTGAAAAGAAAAAGTTTTTAGAAATTATAGCGTCGAATGACAGGAAATACAAGTCAGACACTAATTCCTAAAATAAAAATTTGTCTCTGTTGATAATTAGAAGGACTCTATTTTGATATTTTTATGGTGCCAAAAAAACAGCAAATCATCTAATAGACTCACAATTCGTTCTTTTACACAACAAGTCTCTCAGCGTCAAATACTCAATCAAACAGAGTTGCAAACAGCTTTCATTCAACTTAAAAGACGGGATTTTGGCCTTTTTGAAGAAATTTCTTAGTAATTTAGCGGATGCACTTATTAAATAACACCTATCTCCGCCATTGAAAACAAACAGTATATTTTCAAACTTTTCACATTTGCCGGAACATGTAAAAGCAACGAAATTGTTTAAGTATACAAAATGGATTATCCACCTAGACCACCACCTGGTATGATGCATGGTGGTTTTCCCCCTCCAGGCATGCCTCCACCCCCCTATGGTATGCAAATGCCACCAATGATGAGGCCTCCATATGCAGCTCAAGCTGATGCAAGGCTCCGCATGCCAATGCATGGTGATGGGCCCATGCCTGGCCCTGGCGCTAGTGCACCGGGAATGGGCCCCCCGGTCACTGTTTTCGTGGGCAATATTACAGAGAAGGCTCAAGACGCTATGATAAGGCATTTGTTGAACACCTGCGGCCCCGTCAACTCCTGGAAAAGAGTGCAGGGTGCAACTGGAAAACTTCAAGCATTCGGATTCTGTGAATTCGGTAGTCCCGACGCCGCCCTTCGTGCTATTCGAATTCTGCACGATTGGGAAATAGCAGACAAGAAATTAGTAGTCAAAGTGGACGCAAAAACAAAAGACGTCTTGGAAGATTTCAAGCGAAAGAAAAGGAAAGCATTGATAGGTATATATTTAATTTTGTTGATATAATTGCTTGCATTTTGTTCTACATAGGAAGGTATTTGTCTTCTAGGCGAGGAAAAAGATGCCAAAGCTGACCAAGAAAACATAAAAGAAAGCGAGTATGTTGATCACAGCATGCGCAAAGAAGATGATTCGACTAGAGAGCGGATCCGCGGCATTATCAAAGAGCATAGCAAAGACATGAACATGTATTTAGGGAGCTCTGAAAAGAAGCCCAGAAGACCTCCTCCAGAAGAAACAGAGACAAGGTTGACGGGGCCTAAAGAAAGTCTTGATGATGTCGAACTTGAAGATGGCAAGCGTGACATTATTCATCGTGAAATTGACAAATTTCGTGAGACAATGAAAATCCGTGAAGCTGAAAAAGAAGCCCAGAAGCAAAAACGTGACAAAGAAAAGGAAAATAATCGACCGTCACGGGACCGAAGTGACCGAGATTCTGAACGAAGATCAACCATTCGTGATCGAGACAGGGAGCGTGATCGAGACAGAGACCGAGATCGAGATCGAGACCGGGACCGTGAGAGAGATCGGGATCGAGACAGTAGGTCTCAACGCCGACGATCTCGTTCAAAATCATTTTCTCCTGTAGTTGAGAAGCGAACCTCCCGCTCGCAATCCAATCGAGTTTCGCGATCCCGTTCAAGATCCAGATCTCGCGAAAGACGTTCCAGGTCAAGGAGGGATTCTCCCGCCCGAGAACGGCGCGATCCGAAAGATGTGCGACGGGAGCGTGAACTTGAAGAAGAAGAGAAGGAACGTAAGAGGCAAGAGCGGAAGGCACGTGAAAAGGAGGCCTCATATCAGGAAAGGCTACGTAAGTGGGAAATGCGAGAGGCCAAAATGTCCAAACAGTATGAAAGTGACAAACTCAAAGAATTGCGCAAGAAAGATGATGAGGACCGCGAGGGCAAAAAATTGCGCGAATTTCTTGAAGATTATGATGACGACCGTGATGACGACAAGTACTATAAAGGCTCAAAGTTGGAGCGGAGGTTGACCGAACGTGAACGGGAGGCAGCTAAAGACGCGGAAGACAGGGCAAGAGAAAAAGAAGAAATTGAAGAACTACGAGTGCAAGTTCTCAATGAGGGCCATGCGGATCCCAATGCTGAACTTGAACGTCGAATGGCGGCTTTAGAAGGTCGCAAACATGTTGAACTGGTAGACTTGGCAGACGATAATGACGCTGGTGTCTCACCGCCAATTCACGACGATCATACAGTGCCTGAAGTCATTCCTATGGAAGAAGACTCGAATCCGGAACCAGAACCAATGATAGAGGAAGCAAGTCCAAGTCCACAGGAAGCTGTTGCTGAGGCTGAACTCATACAGCAACCCAAACCTCTTCTCCAAATCCAACCTACCAAGAAAAAGATTGATGTTAAAGATGTGTTCAATCAAGATGATGACGACCTGGGGTCTTCTAAGCGAAAGCGCTTGCCTCCATTACCGCCAATTACCTCTACTAGCAGTGCAAAAGAATCAAGCGACAAGACCAAGAAGTCTGCAAATACCGAGGACAAGGTAACTATTCGAAAAAAAAATTTAACGCAATGTTTTTCTTATGATTTTTGTTTTCAGCGAAAACACATCAAGAATTTGATCGATAAAATACCCACAGACAAAGCGGCCCTATTTGAATACAGCATTGATTGGGAACTCGTTGATAATCAATTAATGGAGAAACGCATACGACCTTGGGTGAATAAGAAAATTGCCGAATATATTGGCGAACCTGAACCAACGCTGACAGACTTTATTTGTTCCAAAGTGTTGGCGGGCTCGAGTCCCCGCTCAGTCTTAGATGATGTCCAAATGGTTTTGGACGAGGAGGCCGAAGTATTTGTGGTCAAAATGTGGAGGTTGCTAATTTACGAAATTGAGAACAAAAAGTTAAAGGCTAGCACGACACAGCCACAGTAACCTTTTTACAAACAAGCCAATTTTCATCAATCATGCATTCATTGTTGTAAGCCTCTAAACTCTCTCCCTTTTTGTAATAATCATGAAGAATAATTGGCCTTGAATAGTTTTATTTCGTCATCGACACTTTGATTTCACATGCAGGTTCGTTTTCGGTGGTGTTGGTACAAATGTCAACAGCAGCATCATTGACATCTTGGTCACTGCCAGACCGGCGAGGTTGAATCAGTTTTGACCATGGATGACAATAACAATAAAAGAGAATCTTTAAAGTCATTGATGCAGTGTAAGATAGTGTCACCACCAAGACAATGATCCAATATGACTTTCTGAACGAGCTGGTTGATGTCTCTGTATTGAGGCCCAAACAAAGCATAATCACATTTTCGACCAAAATGAGTGCGTCAACAGACATCTGCCGGATCAAGGAACTTTCTTGTTGAGCATTCTTCTTCGACTGGTCATCAGCTGGGTGGAGTCGAATAAAGATATTCAAATTGTTATGCATGTATATGTTGGCCAAGCCATTGACCAAGCAATTTTCAAGGATTAAAAGGGTTTGACGACGATCACTGCAATGATTCTTTAAAGTTGTTAATGAATCTGACATAACTAAATGAAAGCTTGCCATAATAAGAACATGAGCAAGGACAGCTCCAAATGCTAAATGAAATAGTCCCGGTCCCAAGTAGAAAGCAAACATTTCAAAGCATAGAATTCGACTAATCACCGACAAGAGAACATAGCCAAAGTAAACGATGGTAGAAGCTGCACTGAGTACTTGATTCTTCTTGTGGTTGTATTGAGTAGTGTAAGAAACGGCAATCATGAGAATGGAAATCAAACTGCTGCAAATCCGTTGAATCTCTTTATCTTGGAGATACTCGATCAGGTTTGATAACTGTTCAAGCCAACTGTCAATGCTGATGAGTCTGTGTTCAGCTTCTTTGATTTGAGTCCTTTCATAAACACTGATCAAGACCAGATACAACTGCAAGAGAGGTTGCAATGAACTTTCGATGCATACCTCGATCACATGCGCTCGAATACTCGCCAGTTGCGATGCTTGAGTTTTGGTCTTGTAAGTTTCGGATTTCTTGCTGTCAACACAAGCTTCGTACTTGTAAAGGTAGAATGCGTATCGAAAAAAGGAAATCAGTGGCCACAGTATCCAAACCAATGAATTGACCAGGGCTTTCAAAAAGTACACCATTAGCCCATCATGGCCTGGGTCCAAGCCTAGTTTCCGCTCAATCCATGCACTGAACGTTCGAAATCTTAACATCTCGAAAAAGTACAAAGCAAAGGGAGCACAAATTAAGACAAGTGTGCCAATAAACCTCTCAGCACTTGATATGGCTTGCGAATAACAGTTCAACGGCAACTGCATTTCCGAAATAGTACACCGCCGCAGGTCTAAGTCTTTAGTGTGCGCCGCCGGAAAAGTCTCGTTCTTCCACTCATTCCAGTAATTTATCACTAAGATGACATCCGTGATTACATCGGCAGCATAGAAAATACTTTTGACGAGAAAGATGCTGACTAAGAATCTGGCAAAAAGTTGAGGCTGATATTGACGTCGATCTTCTTTCTGTGGACGTTTTTCAATCTTTTCCAAGCAGGACAAAGAGACCATAGCTTCTTTGGTGGATCCAAGATTTTTCCTCAAGCACAAACGTATCTGATACGAATTCCAATCATGTGCAGCAGCTTCAAATTCTAACAAGAGAGCATGAGCTGCGAATAGTGTGTCAATGTGAAGCGACACAAGACTGAGGATATTTTGGCCTGCCTTGTTTCGATGATGGAGAAGCTTGAAAATTTGGTCTTTGTCGTCCGGAATTGTAAAAAAGGGACCCAGCAAAGCTAAAAGTGCTTCTTTTCTATTGAAATAAGCCGCAATCATGGCCGGTGTATTTCCATTCATGTCAGGGGTCAGACAACATCGCTTAACTTCCAATATGTTGCATTCAATGGTAAAAGCTCTGATTTTTGAGGCTTCGTTGTCCTTGGCCAAAAGGTGAAGGTTAGTCGAGTCTTCAATAACTTTCGTTGCAAATTCTGAGGAGAGTGGACTCAATGCTGGCAGAACTGACAATGGAATAACTTGATGTATTGAAGGGTGGTTGGATGACGAAGTCTCCATGCTGCACTTTTTTTTTGGAATCTTTGGAAGTTTACCCTCCTCGGACTTCAGATTCAGTCTGGCGCTTTTGTATAATAAACTGTGTGACTCATTGAATTCTTCATTTGCTATTTTGCTGGCAGTAGTGTTGGTTGCTCATCGTACACTTTGACTCACTGGTAGTGGCTGTAGCTACCTAGTCAGCCCAGGTACCTACCTAATAATTCTGCTTGGAAAACCCGGCCTGACCTTAGCCTAGAGACTGTAAAATGTCATCTCTTCTATTGTTTTTATATGCAACCTTTCTTAGACTTTATTATCGCCATCTCGTTGAAAGTCTCAAGAACCTCCTTTCCTGCCTCAATTCATTTTGATACAGAATAGTGAATACGAGTTTTAGACAATAAAAGACACTGTTTATTTATTATCCTTTATATTAGTTTAGCATCTGTATCGTAGGTAGTAGCTCTTCATCACCTACAACCACAATTCTCAATTACCATGTCCTCGTAATTCTTCAAGACAACTTTTTCATATTCGTCAAGGTAGAGCATGGAAATTGGCGAGAGCTCAATCGGAATGCAGCAGGCTCTTGGCACCGCTGATGGATTTACTGAATTGACCATGGTTTGTACGATAGCGTGGTTGGTGGCGTTCAAGTGTTCGGCCAAAGGGAAGTGACACTCGCCGTGACAAAAATGAGCGTCGTATCCCGGAGGTGCAACAATCCAATCATTCCAACCGACTTCGGCAAAGTCCACATACAAGGAATGCCTTTTACAATGGGTCCAATGTCCCTTTTTCTTCTTGGCTCTCCGACGATGGGATCGATTGGATTGGTGACGATGCCGAGCTGAAGGTGATGATGCGGATCGTTTCAACCGATTCTCCCTATGCTTTTGATCCTCACTGAAGACTACCAAATATGCATCACTGAATATACCTTCAGGGACAACCTTGGCCAGGCTTTTTTCGATAGCAAGCATTGCTCTAGAGGAGCCGCTGCTGCCCCCCTCATTACTGCTTAACCAGCGCCGGAGAGCTGGTGTCACATCAAACTCATACCAACCCTGATCACGCTGGGGATCTTGGTGAAAAATTTTTTTGGTGTCCAGCAACATGGACAAGTGCGGATTCTTCAGCTTGTAAACATCATGGACACTTGCTCTAAAGCTTTCAAGCTTTTGGTATTGCTTGCCAGGCTTCCAATGTACTCTCAATTGGGCGGATTCTACTTGTTCGGATTGGTAGACCCCTGTATTCAGGTCGAAAGCCAGCACACAGAGACTGTGGCCACTCCCGCAACCACCCAGTGGTTTACCATCGAAAGTACGAAGAGTATTCGAGGCACCAACATGCCGTCCCGGCAGCTTGAATTGCGTAGTTTTATCTTGAAGACTCTGTTGTCGATAGAGCTCGCGAATAGACTCCGGAATGTTGGATTTGGCTCGATGATCGTCTTGAAGCTTCGGCACTTGGTCAAGTGACAAAGCCTTCAAGAAGGCTTGCTCCTGCCGAAGAGTCAATTTGGCAAAGGAGTAATGCAGTTGCCATGATAATACAATGGTACAAATCACAATTAAACAACACTGCCTCATTTTCAACATTTACATGTTGTTGTCCATTTTTTAAAACACTTATTATTTGCGCTCTTCTTCTTCTTCTTTGACCTGGACACTGAATTTGGCGTCGCACTGCTGAAGCTGCTACTGCTGCTAGTCGAGTACTTCACCTGCAGTGCAAAGTACCAGAAGGTGGGTAGGTTAGGTACGCCAAAAAAGTTTTGGGTGCGCCAAACAATGAAGGATGCCCATCTTTAATTGCCAAAATCGTACTTTCAGATACTACCAAGAGGAACAGGAAACTTAGTTTGTAGGACATAAAAAAATGATTTGGGGGTTTATTCTTAATTGCAGTGTACAAAATTCGACAAGGATCATTCTAATACACATCTCAGTGCAACGTTACAGAGGGACTTTAAAAGAACTCAAAATGTAGTGTTGAATGAATGAAGGTTTAGGTCACTCTATTCAAATTTCAAGGTGCGGCTGGCAAAGGCGCGAGACCACTGATAAAATTGATTAGCTTGTGAACCATCGACTTAGCTCCAGATGGCATATTCGGGTGTTCAGCCGTTTTTTCAATTGACATTCGAAGCATGTAGAAAACGTTTCTCGTGTAAGGATTTCTTCTGGAGCTGTACCTCATGCCAAGAAACCTGAAGTAGACTAAAGGTGCGACCAGCCACGTGACGCCTCGAAATACGTTTAGAATGGTAATGGGCATCAAAAATATTTCAGTAAATGCGATCATTCGCAAGATGTTCCGGGATTGAAGCTCTACGACGGAGATGAGAAACCTTATTCCCCAAGCACTGGACGGTGCGCCCAAAGCATCCAATAACGTCAGCGAGTAACTTGCCGAGTGAAGGATAGCGAATAAAGAGACTGGGAGTATTGCAGTTGTAATGGGCGATGAGGCGAATAAAAAGATGAGGCAGAAAATTAGATAGTGAGCAGAATCTTCCATAACGACTGAAAGAAAGAGAAAATTTGCTTAGTCTTGACACTATTTTTTGTCTATTTATAAAAATATTACTGGTAGTAATAAACTCTTGATTCAGTTGTATCCTTGGCATTCTCTGATGTAACCGAAGTGCTGAGGTCGCAGCTGCAGCCATTAACGTCTTGTAATCTATAAGGGAAATAATTGAAATATGTGTTGAAAGCAATCCAAAAAAAAGTAACTTACAGCATGCAACGGGATCGCCAAAGAATCCACCAAGCAGCGGTAAAATGTAACCAAATAGGGCCAAGACGATTGTAATAATACGTGTAAGCCAAAGGCCTACTCCCAAATAATCGGTTGTCATGTGTCTCACAAGATTTGAAAAGCCCTTTGGTCTACTTTGGGGTTGCTCACTTGAATTGTCAGCCATTATTTTCTTTGGTTTCTTTGACGACTAGTGGTCACACTTGAGCAGTTTTGCGTTGTCTTGCTGTCAAATTGATAGTGATATGACTGGCTTCTTACTAAAATAAGTACACATCACATCACATACTTAACTAACAGTGCTACCAGAATAATCTAGCACCAAAGGACAACACCGATATATCGGATAAATCAATGTGATAGCTAGAGATACTTGGGTAATTTCGGTAATTTCATTTTCTGTTGCTGTTTACGAGACCGATTACAACTTTAAATGACGTTAAACAAATATTTCCATTTCCTGAATCTCAGCTATCATCATTCTCATCGATTTCAAGTTTTTCATTTCTACATAGAAAACTCTAGAAAGAACTGAGAATAGTATCCAAAACTCTTTTTAAGGCATTTTATCAACTCTATTTACTTTTACCTATAAATGAAAACTTGGTGCAGGCTCTCTTATTTTTCGACAAATATTATATTTTGTATTTTTGTTACAAAAAATGTAAGACAGTTGTAATCTTAATTTTTAATTAATCTCCAAATTAGGAAATTTCATGTTGAGATTGACTTAGTTGAATGCTTCCCGAAATTTCTAAGTAGTAAACAAAAGCTTACCGCACTCCGCAAAGCACCACACGATTTCGGATTTTTGCCGAATTTAAAAATCTTCTGCTAGTCTATCTTGGTTCTCCATTCACTGTTCAACTTGTCATTGGTCAACATGAGTGAAGAAGCCCAAAAAGCTAAATTGGAAGGAAATGAGGCCTACAAGAAAAAGGACTTATCCACAGCGATGCTCAAATACGGCAAGGCCATTGAGTTAAATCCCAATGAGATCACCTACTATTTGAACATGGCAGCCGTTCACTTTGAGATGAAAAACTACACCGAATGTATCAGCACTTGCAACAAAGCCATTGATGTAGGCCGCGAGAGTCGCGCGGATTTCAAACTGATTGCCAAGGCGTTGGCGAGGATGGGCAACGCTTACCGAAAGTCCGGTGATTTGAAAAATGCTAAAATGGCTTATGAAAAGGCCTTGACTGAACATCGTACGCCTGACTATCGCAGCTGCTTGTCTGAGGTAGAAGTTGCTCTGAAGAAATCCGAGGAGGAGGCTTACATCAACCCGGAGTTGGCTGAAAAGGAGAAGGCGATGGGGAACGAATTCTTTAAAGCTGGTGATTTTTCCAACGCAATCAAAAAGTACACAGAGGCTATCAAGCGTAACCCCAAAGATCCAAAATTGTACAGCAATCGTGCTGCTTGTTTCACCAAGCTCATGTCCTTCGACTTGGCCCTTAAAGATTGCGACAAATGCATTGAATTAGAGCCGACATTTGTGAAAGCCTATCTGAGAAAGGCTAAAGCTTGTCAGGCCATGAGTCAAACGTCCAAAGCTATGGCTGCTTACGAGAAGGCCCTTGAAATTGATCCCAATTGTAGCGAGGCGCTTGATGGATATAAGAATTGTGCCATCAACTCTAATAACGACCCCGAGGAGACACGAAAGAGGGCCATGAACGATCCTGAGGTGCAGAAAATTCTTAATGATCCAGCAATGCGGATGATCCTTGAACAGATGCAAAACGATCCTCAAGCCATTCAAGAGCATTTGAAGAATCCGCAGATTGCCGAAAAGTTCATGAAATTGAGAGAGGCCGGTTTGATTTCCGTTGCTTACAAATAGAGTCAATCATCAGTCCTGAATTGGTACATCAACAAAAGAAAATCAAAACAAATGATGAATGTTATGGACGGAATTTAAAAAGAAAAGAAAAAAACACCAGAATAATCATACAGTTTTTTCCACTAAAAGAATTCTTCTTCTTTTCGTTTTTTTCCGCGAAATTGTAACGTATCATGCCGCATCAAGTATGAAGCGCGTAAAGTCAAAAAAGTTGGGCTGGGTAAGGAATCTTTTTCGAGGTACAGTTCATGTCAGCTGTTGTTTCCTCTAAGGAGCGAAGTGCCAACTTGTCAAATTTCATTTTTCAAGGAAACCAAAAACATGGATCGCGAAGAGAAATTGCGCGCAGCGAAGGAAAAACTTAAAAAGTTCCAAAAGAAAAAGAATGAACATAATTCCGAGGAACTTTCGTCAACTAGATCCACGCCCAAGCACGAACATGAATTACAAACACTACCACTTTTTACATTTGACAATGGTAGCAAAGCTACCGAAACGATAGATTTCTTGAGCTTGACTGAAGGTGAACACCAAGATGCTACAACTGTGTCTGATCAGATCGAACAAGTTCTAGCTAATTCTATGGTAAACGATATCACTGATGATGTTGTCAAAGAAAATGAAGATTACAAGGAAGTGGAGTATTTAAAACTAAGACTAAGTCAATTGGAAAATGATCGGTCAGAGATGGTTCAAACGGTTTTGCAACATAAGAAACAGATACAGTCATTGCAGAGTGATTATGGTGCAGCAGTAAGCTAATTTCTATTCATTTACTTAGGATATGTTTGACAAGGGTTTTTTTCCAGGAAGCTCAAGTGGCAACACTACAGGGCCAACTTTACTCTGAAAGAGAAGAAACACGAACAAAAGAGGCCACAGAAGCTGAAAAGAATAAATCTACTTTGCATTCTCACATGGATACCATTCAAATCTTGATATCTGAAAAGGCTGAATTGGAGGCAAATGTGAAGAAATATTGCAATGAAATAGCAGAGATAAAAGGTTATACTTATGTCTGATTACGTGGTAATTCAATTTTTTCCAATTTTTTCTTCTTTTTTTTCAGAGGAGAATTCACTTCTAAAGAATAATCGGAGTATACATAAAAGCCACAGAGAGCGCACTTGTGCGTGTACCGATCGTGTCTTCCTTGCTGAAGTGGAAAGAAAAAGTCTGTCTGACAAACTTTCCAATCTTAGGGACGAACGCGATAAGATAAAAATCGATTGTATTGACTTAAAGCAAGAAGTCTTGGAGCTTAAGTCCAAGGTTGATGTCAGTGACAAAAAGTCAATTTTTTTGTCTCAACAATTGCAAGAAACCGTAACCAAGTTAGAATTGGCAGAAGTCAATTTATCTCAATTGAGAGCTGCCGCTGCTACCGAAGCTGATGAAAGTGCCAATAAAAGCAACGATACTAAGGAAGACGACGATAGTAAGGCAGCAGCTTTGAAGGATAAAGAAGCAGAGATTCAACGTTTGATTACAGAAAATGAAGGTTATGTCCAACGAGTTTCAGATTTGACTGCCTACATTCAACAAGCAAGCCATGATCGCGAACAAATCATCCAGCAATACACATCTTACTCACAACAACTAACAGTTCAAATTGAGGAATTGACCAAGCAACTGAACGTTAAGGCTACTGAAAATCATTCGTATGCATCACGAGAAGCTAATTTGGTGGACCATGTTCAACGTCTTGAAGCCCAATTGCAAAACGGCAAACAGAGAAAGTCTTCACCTCAACGAAACGATCAAGAAAGGGACAAAGAGCTACAGATTTTACGGAGCAACGTTGCCGAATTAGATCAGAAAATTTTAACACTGCAATTAGAACGTGACGAGTTGCAAGATTCTCACCGTCAAGATGTACTAAAACTTCAAGCATCACTTGGCAAATGTCAAGAATTGGAAGAAACCGTGGGACGACTCAGCACCCAACTTGAAATGTCAAAAGACAACACAAACATGCGCAACTTAACTAACCATGAAGATTTAGTAGCTGCATCAACTTCTGACAAAGTAGCCGCTTCTCGTGCAATGAAACAAAACCTTGCCTTAAAGAAGCAGATCGAGGAAATCGAGTTTGCCCTGATTCAGTCGGTAAGTTTTACATTATATTCAAAACCGCTAATTGAAATCTATATATCGGATTCGGTACCTATTTTCTTCTTTAGGCTAACGACAAAGCCAATATCATGAATGAGCTGGACGCAGCCCAGTCAAAGGCCAAGAAAAGTGAAGATCTTGAACATGATTTGAAACAGCAATTGCAAGGCATGCAGGAATCTGTCAAGGAGCGTGACCGCAACTTGGCAGCGATGAGAGACCAAATCAAGTATTACGTGGCCTTTGCCGAACACAGCATTTCCAACCCAAAAACTCCAGTTGCAGAGAATTCAGCAGAAAACGAGAATCAAGAGAGCAGTAGTCTGGAACATTTGAATAATTTGGTCAAAGAGCTGCAGGATGCAAAGGATGAAATCCAATCCTTGAGTTCTACAAATGTGGAATTGAAAAGACAATTGGATTCAATGTCCAATGATGCTGCTGGAGATTCTTCATCTGCATCAAGCTCATCATCAAGCGAAGACATTAGTGCCACTGAAATCATTCAAGTAAATGGCAATGGGGCCGCCGAGGAGAGCATCAACGCAGTGGATGTGGAAAATAGTGACAGCAGCACTAGCAGCAGCCCGCAAATCAAGCTTCCGAGAGAAGTTGCGCTGATGAAAGTAGAACAAAAGTTTAGTCAAGCTATGCAACAAATTGCTGAATTGTCGTCCGAAAAAGAACAACTCGAACACTTGATTGTTCGTTTGCAAGACGAAACAGACACAGTTGGGGAATACATCACCATTTACCAACACCAACGCTCCAAGCAAAAGGCTCAGCTACAAGAAAAAGAACGACAATTACAAGCAGTAGCTCGAGATCGTGAAGAATTGAAGAGCAAACTTTACCAATTGCAAGGACTTCTGACTAGGTACATGACAAGCGGTACAGCTGGAGACAATGTTAGTACCGGCGCCGGGGATGAAGTTTGTGAGGTTGCCGAGGAGGCTGTTCCTCTGCATGATGAAGAGCGAGATGCTACTAAAGTGTCCTTGCCTCCTACACAAACTAGTCCTGCAGGCCAAATTATGAGCCTTCTGACGGAAATTGGCTCAAACGAGATGTTACAACCGAAGTACGATGACAAATTTCAACCTTGGTTTTGGGAGCCTAGTTCAGGACGATTGATGACCGTTTGAAAAAATTTTCCCTGCTCCTTATTTTTCTTTATTATCTATTAAGTTTTTGCCTACCCAAATACATAGAATTTTTACACTTTCAGTAGATCAGTAAATATAGTTTACTATGTTTCTTATCATCAATGATAATCAAAATTCATCATAATATTTTATTGGTCCGTTTCTTGAGCTTCTAGCTCTGATTCGGTCATGGCAATCTTTTTGGCATTTTCTTTGTTTGGATTGTTATGAGAAGATCCTGGCTTCTTATGTAATAACATTGTAACAAATTCCTCGTAGTTAACATTCCCATCCCCATCAATGTCAGCCTCTTCGATCAACTCGGCACTTTCCTCTAAGGGATAAGAAGACAAGAGTCTCGCATTACGTTAATTGGCTAAAAATTAGATTATGTTAGACGTACGTACCTTCTGTCAATTTGTCTCCTAAGGTTGTCAACACCTGGCATAGATCAGGCACCGTGATGAAGCCATGGCCTTCCCGATCAAATACTCTGAATGCTTCACGAATCTCTTCCTCGATGTCACCATCTTCGTGAACGTTTTTAGTCATCAAATAGAGAAACTCATTAAAACTAATACATCCATTGCCATCTTGATCGATCTCTCCAATCATTTCTTGAAGATCGCCCTCGGTGGGATTCCAACCGAAAGTTCTCATGACTTGTCCGAGTTCCACACTCGTTATTGTTCCCCCGCCATCTCGATCAAAGAAAGAAAAGACTTCGCGATATTCCTAATTTTAGAACGGATGACAAAGCATCATTTTTAAATGGGATACTGAATGATTGAAGATTATATTCACTTGAATCTTTTCCTCTGGAAGCATGATAGTCACTTCGTCTATGTTTTCAGCGTCCATAAAATCACTTTCTGTTTTTGTGGTAGTGATACAAACGGTACCTATTTGTCAGAAGCAAGCTATGAAAGTATGTAAAAAGGATGAAGACCACCGCCGCGCTGCACAGAAGGCCAATGCAAAACTGAAAGCTCCATAGAAAGAGAGAGAAGAGAGAAGCGTCTTTGGCTAGCACACTCCTCCTGCAACGGCGACAACGTCTTGCTACTAATGAAGCCATTAGATTGGAAAAGAAGATTATATACCTGATATTTCGTTGTAAGTCGTGCTGGTCTTCATTGTGGCGCGTTTGATGGCAAACTGAAAGGATTCTGCTCCTCCTCTCAATCCGATTCTCGATTGCATGTTCATCCACTTCCAAGAATAGCATTGATCATGACGTCCATATAAATATTCTACAGCTGATTGGGATTTGCGAATCCCACTACATGTTACGTCTTTTCCACTATGTACTGGTTAGGTTTGAGTAAAGAAATCAACGTAAATTTAGAAAACTATGTAGGTGCGACGTGCATCCACCCCCAATGCACGAATCCTAGCGTTCGGCCTACTCTCATATTTGGGGATGGACGCACCTATTTAAGTACATAGTTTATAGCGTATCGCTCGCGTTTCATCGATTTGACCATATATGTATATGTATCCATAAAGAAAAGACGACTACCAAGGAAAAGAACAGAGGGAACATGCATAGAACCAATATTTATTTTCCTCTAGAAAAACTGTCTGCACCAGACAGGACCATTGTGGAAGCATGGATGGCCATAAATGTTTGATTGTCAAAGTGAAGGAGGATGTCGCCAGCAGCAGCGGCTTTTTTAAATAGTACCTGGATCAATACAATAGCTACATACATACTTAGAAATGGACGGCCTCTTTTCTATTATCAAAATTTAGAGGACGGAAATTGGATGATCATTGGCCCTCTTTTTCCACACTGGGTTGGCGGTTATTGTCATGTGGTAGCATTTCAGCCATCATTTCATCGTCATCCACATCACTGCAATCCTCATTGTTTAAGGTATTATCACAGGAATGAAGTGTAGCTTCATCGGACTGAAGGGTGTCTAAGGCTGTGTGCATTGATTCTATCAAGGAGTCGGCCAAGGTCTCGTCAGCCTGATTATCTTCTTTGACGCTGTCTACTAATGTCATCGATGAACGGAAGGAATGAAACTTCTCACTGACAAGCAACGTTTCATCGGGGTCTAAATCAGGCTCACTGACGGATTTTGCTTTTTTCGTTCGCTTGGGTGTAGGAGGGGTCGGCAAAGGTCGACTTTGGATGGACTCAGTGGCTCCTGGCAGCTCAGTCTGAAAAATTATACAAAAGTCTCTTATTTGTCTCCATAGCATTTGTCAAAAATAATTTTTTACTAATTGATATTGAAAATCTTTCAACTGTTTGAATTTTCGCGCCAAAAATGGGTGCACTGTTTTAATTTTGAAATTATAAAATGAAAACTGATAAGCTAGGCAATATGCCTGGCAAAGAAGTCAACCTCAAACCACTTACCAAACTTTGGAAAGAAGTTGTGGTCTCCACGGAAGACTCTCTCTGCCCTAAAACCTTTTTAGGAGGGAGTGGAGGTGGCGTCTCTTCATCAACCTGTTTTTCACAACACAATGTAACAATATTTTTTTGTTTATAATATCACATTATAAGAATGTATTCTTACATGAGCCGATTCCTTGTTGCTTCGTTGATGTGAAGACGAGTTGGTTCGTTTCTTTTTGCCCTTTTTCAAAGGAGGAGTGCCTCGGTAATGATCTGCCACGGAGACCGAACTGTCTTCCTCATCAGCATCAACATCCTTAAAAGATTCTTGGCTCTCCGGCGCGGTGATAATCTTTTTCCTTTCTTCTTCAATTACCTCATAACCAAAATCGGGATCTCTGGGCAGTAGTGAACTCTCTGGGGAGCTCATTTCAAACCTTAGTGCTTCCTCGTCTGAAAATGTTCCTTCCAGTAGTCTGGGAGTTGAGACAGGCGTAAATCCTTCAAAGGAAGACTCAACGGTTTGACAGGCTTCATCTATCCGTCGGACGCGATTAGGAGATCTGAACATATACTTGGCACTAGGTAGGGGAATATCCGGCAATTGCAGTCTTTTGATGGGCATCGGTAGCTCGTTAATATTACGTATTTTCGAGAGTTCGTGTGGATTCTTGTTGACTATCATTTGTTGCCTCTCTTGCAACACGGACGGTTCTTCAGTTTTACATCTGACCAAGCAAGTCTTGGTTAACGCCTCCGGAAGAACTTGTCGGCTGGCTAATTCTTTCATTCTGGTCATTTCACTTTGAGGTCTGTCAAAGTCAAAGAGAGTTGTAAAAAGTAGTCAAGTGTTTGGTTAAGACTATACATACCTTGGTCCACCAGTTTGAAGCCACTCCTCTATCTTTCGAGGCAAAGGAATTTCCGATAAGGTACTGATTTGGCTAAGCTCCGCGGGTGATTTGGATTCGACAATGGCTTTGCGTTTGACCAGTGTGTCATAGTCGGTATTGGCAACATTGGAACGCACAAGTAGTTCCCGGCGGAACGAAGAGGGAAGGGAAGCATATATGTCATAGTTGGTTGCCGCCGCCGCCAAGCGACTCGAGCGACCCGTCAATCTAGTAAAAATGGCAATGATTAGTTTCCAACTACTCAGAGTTGTCAGCAGCAAAATTGTTGTTACCCTGTGCACTGACTGCTGGTGTCCAAGTCATCCCCATCATGATCCATGATCCTTTGTTTACGCTTGTCCATAAGGTTTTGGATAGGAGACGGAATGGGTACATCTGCCAATGTTTTGACTTGTGACAATTCATTGACGCTTTTGCTACTTACCAAGTCACGTCTAGTCTGAATTTTATCAGTGGCAGCATCACTACTGTCTTTGACGGACGTTATTCGGGACGTTACTCGGAGTTCGGATTTCATTGACCTCGGTAATGTCGAGTATAGGGTGTCGTGAAGAGCCATGGGGGACAAGTGTGAATAGTCTTTGCCTTCTGGCTTAGCAGATCTATCGAGGGTGTCTTCCAATTTTTGTTCCTTTTTCCTTTTCAGTGTCATCAACTTTTCCAGTTTCTCCGGAACAGGAAAGTCGGACAATCCGGAGATTTGTGATAGCTCTGAAACGCTACGTGACTGGACAATTTGTTGGCGAAGTTGTAGCGTATCTGCATCCTCGAATTTGGATACCACCAATAGTTTTTGCGAATGAAGGGAGTCCGGCACAAGCTTCGTTAGGCTTTTAGTTGACAAACTCTTTTGCCTGTGGAATCAATGTTTAAATTTTGGACTTTTGGAGTGACTTCTGAAAACAAGCACTAAACTTCGTTTATTGCTGCGACCGCGAGAGAGAATTCGTAAATTAGGTATTCAAACTATCTTCTCTATTTATTGTTAAATATCACATTTCTATATGAGTCATTTCATTCACCAACGCGCTTCAGTAGAAGATTGGGCCTGAATCGTACGGGCCTGAATCGAATAGGAGTGTGTAAAATACAACGAAAAATACCGATTTAGCGAACTTTTTGGTAAATTAAAGTCCCAAGACCAACAACAACAACTTTTACACTTCTAGGACCGCGATGCTTCGCTACTCGCGGTCATAAAAACGTTAAAAAAGTCTTACTTTTCACGGAATCGTTTCCGACGTTCTACGGGTCTTGAGCCTCGTCCTACCCAATTCTCCAATGTTGAAGGAACAGGAATGTCGTCCAAAGATTTAATTTGACTCAATTCGCTAACACTCTTGGCTTTGACAGCATGAGCCCGTTCTTGTTGAACCTCAGGGTCCTCTTTGCGACTGCGAACTAAAAGTTCTGTTTTCATTGACCTCGACAGTGTATGATAGACACTTTTTTCGCCACCCTCAGGATGACTGGGGAGAATTGATTAAGTAATTAGAAAATAACTAGATAGTACACCAGCATTGAATACCTTGTCTCCACTGGTTGAGGCATAGGACTAGTCGGTCGACTGCTTTTTCTATGCAAGGTAGGAATAGGTAAATCACTGATGCTCCTGACTTGTCCCAATTCCGAAGGAGTTTTGCATCGTACTAGATCTTGCCGTTCTCTTAAAACTTCTTGATCTTGGCCACTTTTGGTGGTAACTAAAAGTTGGGATTTCAATGCCTCTGGTATGTAGTCTTGTACGGCAGTCTTCTGCTGCTTCTCCAGATGCTTCTCCTCCTCGTTTTTGGCTTTCTCTTTCATCATTTGTTGCAATGTTGATGCGATTGGAATCTCGTTGAAACTTCTTATCTGCGACAGCTCCGACACAGTCTTCTTTTTCAATAGAGCTGCTCGTTCAGCTTGAACAATTGGATCTTCGAATTTTGAGCGCACCAGACATTGGTTATTGATGGATTTCTTGATGGTATCCGACCATTTTGCAGGCTGCTGCTGATCATCTCTATTGTCTTTCAAGTTTGGTGAACTTTGACTCTTCTGCAGACTTGAAGGATGACTGTTTAAATGTTCTTCTTCGGTCTTACTTTTAGATTTCAAATTCAATATGGATCCAATTTTCCATTTACTAACAGAGCTGGAGCTAACAGAATTCTTCCTGCTTTGCTTTTGTGCTTGAATTTTGCGTTCAGATGGGGAGAGAAAATTTTTCATTTTCGAAGGCAATGGAAAGTCGTCAATGGCATTTATTTCAGCCAGCTGTGCCGGACTTTTGCTTTTGACCAATTGCTGGCGAGCTGCTGCCTCTTCTTGGTTTTCCAGTCTACGACTTGAGGTGACAATGTTCTGTTGACGCCAGGATTTGGGTAAGGTATTGTACAGTCTGGATTTTGTATCATCATCGTTGCCGCCGCCGCTCAACTCTTCCTTATTCTCTTGTGGTTTGGCCAATTTAAACTTGGGTAAAGGAATGTCAAAGGGATGTGCCATTTGGCTCAACTCAGATGGAGTTTTCCTTTTTATCATTTGCTCACGCTGCTGTTGTACATCCACCTCTTCGACGCGTGTTCGAACCGACAAAGGTTGTGAAAATTGTTTGTGGAAACCAGAATTGACGTAGCCATCCTTGACCTCTTGTGGAGATGGCATATGAAGATGTTTTATACTTTCATTCACGTTATTCAAACGTGCTTTAACATCCACTGTGGGTAATTTAGGCATTTTCAGTTCCCTGAAAGCAAAAAAATAATTAAGAATCACAGTTCACACAGTAGTTGAAAATCCCTAAAAAATGTCTCATTTGAACCTTAAAATGATGAATGGTACTTTTCATGAATATTGAATACACTGGCAGCAAAAACTTACGATTTTTTACTCTGTCTTGATCGATTATCTGAGCTGGTAGAAACGGCTTTGATTTCTTCAGTGAATTGATGCCAATCGGGTGGATCATTCGCAGTAGTCGTCTTCTCGCTGGGGAAATACAAAAAAAAATTATGACTAAGTAAGTAGCTAATGATTGTATACGGTCAAAATGAACTGTACCATTCCTGATTGTTTTCAAACGCTTCATGGGTTGCATTTCCATCTGCTTCATCAATTTTATGTTCTTCTTCTGTGACTCCATTTGTTACTTTATCAACGTTCATTTCCGAAACTTTGCTTTCCTTTTGGGCCTTTTCGGCTTCTTTTTTGGCCTTTGCAGCTTCTTTTTTGGCCTTTTCGGCCTCTTTTTTAGCTTCCTTTTCAGCTTGCTTCTTAGCCTCTTTCTGCTTCTTCAATTCTTTTTCCTCTTCTTTCTGACGGAGCTTTTCTTGCTTTTTTCTTTCCTTTTCAACCTTTTCTCTTTCCGCCTTTAATCTTTTCTCTTCTTTTTTACGTTCTTTTTCAGTAAGGGGGGTTTCCTTTTCATGCTGGAACATTACTTCATTAAATGCTTCTTTTGTGGGCTCTTTGTGCGAGGAGGAGCCATTGATTACTGGATGGCTAAAATACTGCTCAAAGTCGTCATTATTTTCTTGCTCCATTTCTTGGAGCAACTGTCGTTCCCATTCTAAATTCTCTACTTCGTGATGAAAGCTTTCCACTGCATCTTGATCAGTAATCTCGTCCCTGGAACTTAATTGGACAAAAGTAGGCTTAATTTCCTTGCTACTTTCATCATATTCTTGATGTGGACTTTTCTGGAATTTGGCCAATTTTTGGACTTGAATGGCCTCCGTTTCTTTTTCGGTTAAAAGTTTAGTTTTTTGTTCAATCGCCAGCATTTTGGCTGCTTCTTTTTCAGCATTCAGTTTTGCCTCCAAATCTGCTTGCTTTAATTGTAAAAACTCTTGTTGTTCTGCTTTCCATTTTGCATCTTGTTCAGCCTTCAATTTTGCCGCCTCTTTCTCAGCTTGCATTTTTGCCTCCAAATCTGCTTGTTTTGTTTCCAATAATTCTTGCTCAGTTTTCAATTTTGCCTCTTTCTCAACCCTCGATTTTGCCTCCAGTTCTGCTTGCTTTGCTTTTGCTTCTTTCTCAGCTTTTATTCTGGATTCTTTCTCAAGTTTTGCCTCCTGTTCAGATTTCAGCTTTGCCTCCAACTTTTCCGCCTTCTTTTTGGCCTCTGTCTCGGCCTTTACTCTAGCTGCCTCTTCAGCCTTCAGTTTTGATTCTTTTTCAGCCAATAATTTAGCTTCAGCCTCTGCCTTCTTCTTGACCTCTGCCTCCAACTTTTCCGCCTTCTTTTTGGCCTCTATCTCGGCCTTAAGTCTAGCGGCCTCCTCAGCCTTCAGTTTTGATTCTTTTTCAGCCAATAATTTAGCTTCTGTCTCTGCCTTCTTCTTGACCTCTGCCTCCGCTTTCTTTTTGGCCTCCGCTTCAGCCTTTTCCGCTTGCTTTTTAGCCTCTTTTTGCCTCTTCAATTCTTCTGCCTCTGCTTTTCTTTCTTCGGCTTTTCTTTTAGCTTCACCCTTTTCCAATTGTTTACGCTCCTTCTCCAATTTTTCCCGTTCAATTTTTTCTTGCTGCTTTCGTTCCTTTTCGGCCTTTTCGGCCTCCTTTTTAGCCTTCTCGAGTTCTTTTTTGCTCTTTTCTGCTTCCTTTTTATCCTTCTTTTGGTCTTTGACATCAGGACGGACTGAAGCATATGGGAGCTGTTCAGGCGAGAGCAGAGCACGTCCTACAGGCTCATAACCTCCTCCAGCATTGTCATCTTTGTTGTTAGCTTCACTGACAAGCTTGGGTTTGTTGCTTCGATTGATGACAGGTGGAGAAGGAAGGGCTGTGATTGCTTTTCGAGGCGGTATGGCTTTAGCATTGGTTGACCCTTGATGGGAATCTCTGCCCAATCCAACGGGCTCGTATCCTCCATCATCCTTGTCCCTCTGACTCTTGAAGGGCTTCCTTTCTCGGGATTTACTGCGAGTTCGGCCACAAATGGGAGGTGATTTGGCTCTGGTTGTAGGATAGTCCGTTTCAGGCGAAGAATCTCGCAAGAGTTGATCAACTGATGGTGGTTCGGCTCCTGCAGGCAAGTGAAACCATTCTCTTGGGATGCTTGGGTCTTTGCGTCTCATTGTGGCCCTAGATAAGAAATGATAATTTTCGAGTGATTTTCAAAGACTTTCATCAAATCAAAATTGAGGTCAGACCTGGAAATATCAGGTGGTAGTGCTACTGGATCAATCCAAACTTCTGCATCTTGATCATGGGATAAATGTGTCCATGGATAGCCTCCCTCCTCCCTTTGCTTTTTGATGTCGTCCCAGAGATCCGACGGGAGATTTGCAGGTCTTTGTCCTGTCAAAATGAATCCAGAATAAGCTTTATATGTTGTTACATAAGTACTTTCTCATTTTTTAAGTGTTTAGCAGAGACTCTGTTAATGGAGGATTAGTGCAAGTGGTGAAACCTGAGGTTGTCGACGTCGTCGCCATCGATCCCCACTTGGATGAAACTAGAGCATAGTGTTCTTTCCATCGTGGTGAAGATGAATCCCGGAGACGTTGTTGATCCCGTTGAAGGAGACGTTGGCGGGCAGCAGCCTCCACAAAGGACTCTGCCGTAGCTGAAAGAGTGCCTTTCAATGACAAGATTTTCAGTCATATTAGGTTACTTTGGTGTCAATGAAACAAAAAATCTTGAAAAAGAACCTTGGCAACTTTATTCGAGTCGGGTTGTTTTAATGCGTTAGTATTGTAGCAATATATATACTTTATTTTCAAGTTACCGTCTCGATAAAACTGCAAATCGTCCAGCGATTTGGACTGCTGTTGTTGAATTTTTTCACGCCTATCCCTATACTTGCTCATGATCAACTACTACTGCAACTTGAAAAAAGCTGGGTAAACATCATGGAGGAGGCCATGAGCAGTAGCCGACGAGGCCGCGCCCACCCTGATGGCCTTTCACCATGGCCACTGCATGCTGCTGCTTACTTAAGTGCCGTGCAAAACGAAGTTGTCGGACGTAGTCCATAGGAAGCGCATCACCTTTTTGATAGAAGACGCTTCTGCTGCTAAAGTGCTGCAGCGCGAGGAAAGAAAGCAGTAGCAGCCTTATCCTCAGGCCACAATAGTCAAAATTTGAAGTGCTTTTATATTTTCAATGCCCATGCGCTAATATCTTTGGAGCTTAGTCTCAACAAAATGGAAAATGTCAACTCAAATTACCTTTAGGCAAAGTATGATATTTGCTGCCACGATCCATTTCTTTAAAGGTTACAATTCAGATTAGATACTGGTGATAGTAGGTAGTGCTAGGGTAACGGATGACAACTGGACTGATGCTAAAGCTAAGCTTCAACATGCCTGTAGGCCTGCTCCTTGCTCCTAGGCTAGTGTTGATGTGACATGGCCATGACTTTAAAGAAAGCATCTATAGGTAATAATAGGAGGGGGGAAATCACTAAGATGTACGTTCTAAAAAAAAAAAAGAACAAACTTGTCAGGTGTGATTAGCTTCAAAAAGCACTTTTGAAAAAGAGATTATGGATCTGCGCCAAATAAAATCAAGTTCAAGATTTTTCAGCTACGTTGTCGCGCAGCCTACACAGCGTTTGAAAAGTATTCTGAAAGAGTCTCATTTATTTTAAAAAATAATAATAAGCGTGCGAAGCAAGCTACGTTCGCTACGTTTATTTCACAAGCAAATAGAAAAGTTTTTACTGCTTTTAAAAATTGCGTTCGTGCTAAAAATCACCTGAGAATTCGACAATTTTTGCTAACTTACGACAGAAACCATACTATTTTTGGCGCAAAAATTCAGCTCTGAAGAGGGGGCGGGACTTTTTAAAAACACTGTGCGCGTGAGCTTTCCTTGGCAGTTTTTTTGCCGACGACGATGACTTTGACTGTCATGATGCAATAAATAACATCTCTCACAGCTATAGCAACGGACATGCAAGGGTCCAGATGAACTTTTCAAAAATGTGAGAACACATGTGTGCGGCGTTTCTAAGGTTGCGTGAACAAATGGCTGAAAGCTTGCGCTAAGTAACTATATTTGATTGCTACATTTTTATCCTCGATTTGCCTCGATGCTCAATGCATGGATCATTTTGATGCTGTTTGGTCATACTAGTATATCCACTAAATATGTACTTGGATCTTATTCACAAGTACATATTCGATTTGGATTTGGATGGTAAGGTATCCTAAAACCTCACAGGAGTAAACATTTTCGACAAAAGTAGAACAGTAGGTGGGCAGTTACAACCACTGATGTAGATAGAACTTGTATCAACTATCATACAACTTTATGGATTAAGAACTTGTAGCTCGAAAAAGGTGCTGCGGAGAAGGAGGAGGCCGCCAAATTCAAATTGATTTCAGATTCGCACCCAAATTGAGTTCAGTGCTTTTCACGTGACCCCTTTCGCTGCTGTTCCAGTCTATCTCTCCCTAGAGTCCCACAACCCAGCAAAGTCGGCTTTCTCGGAACCACTGAACTTGCATCAGCTGTCGGCGGCGGCGGTCTCTCACTTCACTCTACCATGTGAAGCGACAATGGAACAACACGTATTCTTACTAATCTTCCTTTTATCGGCTACATCCTCCGCAACCCCGAATCAGAAGCGAGGAGGCCATCTTGAACCAAGCCTTAGAGGTCTTATCCCGGTGCGCACTCAACTGTCTCCTGATCGTGAGTCAGTCATCAATTCCATGACTGAGCTTATTGCCGTCAAAGGAGTTATTGTCCTCCGGAGTAGTCAAAGTTACGCTGCTGTGGCGACCTCGGCCTCCAGTGGTTCCTCTACTTTACCCCTAAACATTGCTTCGTGATTTGTCTTCCGCATTCTAGCCTCCCAATGAAAATTAGCAATAATCATCCCTGTGATATGATGCAAATCGGATAAATAAAGTAAGATGAAAAAATCGTTCAATTTATTTGCTTTTGTTTGAAACAACTGCTTAAAAAGACAAGTGTGAAAACGCAACTACTTATACCGTCGAAGTTAGGTGCAGCCGTCGCCGCCACCGTCGAAGACGTTGTTGCTTGACGATGTGTATTAATCGATGCGAAAAACAGAGTCTTTGCACCCTATCTTGCTACAATGTCGTGACCTATGTCTGAAGTCTGAAGATGAAAGAAATGTCCTGTTCGTAGCTTGTTAAAATGCAAGTTTTAACCTCCTTTTTTGAAAAAAAAGGAAAATGCTTCAGGGGTCGTGGCGGAAGTCCAAAGTTGCTCAGCCGATGGCCTGCTGGAGGCCTCGCATGAAGCGAATAAACTGAATTCGAACGAAGGTAATATATTACGCTAAGTAAATACTAAACAGTAGAATTTGTCATATTCAATCGTAGATGCACCTAGGTCGAAACGGATTGTACAAAGGAATTTCGATTCTCATGCGACTTCTTTGTCTTTATGTTCAGCTTGGGCATTTTTGTAGTACCCAACTTTTCCTCCTACTCCTCCGTACGACTAGTACAACGTACGTAGCATAATTGAAATTACTCATGAAACGCGCCGCTTCCTACGGTTAACCTCAGGTGCGCTGTTGCTTCGACTCGAGCGCAATGCATCAGCATCGCCTGCTCAAGCGGCTCACCAAGGACCGTTCAAGCAGTCATTGTTGAAAAGTAGTAGCTACCTAGTTAGGCACTTCTCTAAAGATTACAAAACACCCTTATTCTCAGCCTCGGGATATGTTCAAGAAATGGAGAAGCACAGTGGCAAGCACAAGCAAAGAAGCCAAGCACAGGTCCCACGAAGAAGGCATTGATGGACAGCTTAGCGAAATTGACACTATGTCCTCCAGCTCCTCAGAATCCGACAACGAGTCTGAGTCTGACAGTGGTCCTCCCCCAGATTCCATATCAGCACAAGATGACAAGCTTCCTTCAAAGAAAGGTTTGCCTCCAGACCCTATGATGATGGTTAACTCAGCAGAGGCTACCTGTGCAGCAGCTGGACAAACCACTATCGTTGATCTCTTGCGTCGGGAATTCGGTCCTCGTGGTACCTTATTTTCCGTCAACTCTCAGGAATACTTGAACGAACGGAGGCAAAAGAGACTCGTATCCAAAAAGGGTCAAGTGCAAATTGCTCAGAGTAAAGTTGAGAATCGTAGACGTCGCTACCTCACTGACTTTTTCAACACCATGCTGGATCTCAAGTGGCGCTACGTCCTTTTAATCTTCACCGCCAGTTTTTTTCTTAGCTGGTTGGCCTTTGCTGTGATTTGGTGGCTGATCATTTACTACCGTGGCGACTTGGAGCCTGGCCACTTACCTCATCAACAAGAAGAAAATGATTGGCAACCTTGTGTTCTTGCCATGTATAATTTTGCATCTGTCTTTCTATTTAGTGTTGAAACGCAGCACACTATCGGTTATGGTACACGACAAACCACTGAACGATGTCCGGAGGCCATTTTCATGCAGAGTATACAGTCTGTCGTTGGGGTCATGATTCAAGTAATCCTCATATGGAACTCCTCAATAATCACATTCCTCACTCTCACATTTCTTACTCTAGGCATGCATGGTTGGAACCATATTTGCCAAATTGGCAAGGCCACAAAAAAGGACGGAAACGCTTCTGTAAGGAGACTAGAAAGCACCTGCATTTCTTCCATATTCATATTTTCATTTAGATTTTCTCGCAACGCAGTGGTTTGTTCAAGGGATGGAGTTCTGACCTTGCTGTTTCGGCTGGCCAATTTACGTCCAAGCCACCTAATTGAAGCCCATGTTAGAGCGTTGGTCATCAGCCGAAAAGTCACTGATGAAGGCGAAGTCATTCCATTTCATCAGACAGAACTAAAGGTAATATTTGACATTGAAATCTGACACCTAAGAAGAAGAAAATAGAACACTACTTTAAAATATGCATAAGTCTCTTATGGTCCATTACGCGGTGTTCGAATTTCGATCTTGGCAGGATAGGAAACTTGAGTTGCAATGCTCTTTACTCCTCGGCAATCTCAAATGTCCCCACACTAAAATTGAACACTCTCCTCAGCAGAGTGTAGGAAAATCCACTAAAATTGTTCTTTTACAGGTTGGTGTGGACATGGAGGGCGACGAAGATTGCTTGCTTTTGATTTGGCCCACAACAGTTGTCCATGTCATCGATCAAGACAGTCCCTTTTATCACATGTCCGCAAAAGATTTCTATCGCAAACATTACGAGGTCATTGTTTGTTTAGAAGGGATAGTTGAACCGACAGGCATGTCAATCCAAGCCCGCTCATCCTACCTGGGTGACGAAATCCTCTGGGGGTACAGATTCTGCAACGTTTTGCACTTCAGCGATGGTTGTTACCGTATTGACTATTCGGCTTTCAACAAGGTCGAAAAAGTCGAAACATCTGTGGCCTCGGCCAGGCACCAAAAAGACCAACAGCCTCACCAAAAAGACAGCAGCAAAGAAGCTTCCAAAGATCATAATGTGAATCATCATCAGCCTCACCAAGTGCAAATCTTAGAATACCCAAGCATAGAAAAGGCCAAGCTCCCGCCCAATTATATTGCGACCTGCTCAAGCA
Source organism: Oithona nana (assembly GCA_900157175.1). Classification (NCBI taxonomy): domain Eukaryota; kingdom Metazoa; phylum Arthropoda; class Copepoda; order Cyclopoida; family Oithonidae; genus Oithona; species Oithona nana. The sequence continues at coordinate 499,553 of LT727893.1, forward strand.
ATACTGATCAAAATGACGGACGTCAATCACTGTCAATGTCTCCGATGCATCGTCGGATGCCTTGAATTGCTCAAATTTGCTGGTGACCGATGATGGCCTCCTCCTCGTTTTATCCCAATCCCCCATTTTTTTTTTCTACTCAGACACTGTTCATTCGGACGTCGCCGCGTCAGTTCTTTGTTTTGTCGCTGCTCTCTTTTAAAATAAAACTCATCAGCAGGGTTGTTGACACGCATTAGGAGTACCCTAACCTGAAGATAGGTGTTTCGACCTCGTAACGAAAACAACTTCATTCAACTAAAGCTTATCTCTGTGTGACTTTCGCGTCAAGTTAAAAGAATTTGACGATGCGATCGTTTCGTTTGCGCAAACAAAGGCCAAGGTGTACTTGAAACCTTTGCTGGCCGTTTGTCCCCTTTTTTCCCTTCTTTTTGCTGTTGAAAAAAATTTATCTTTTCTCATTACGTTCGGTCTTACAAGGCAACTTTTTTCATTGGAATGGAAGTCATTCGGATTTACCTACATAATATACTATGGAATGTATTAAGTTTGCAAAGAGCATCGTTCTTCTTTTTTGAGGGGCTACTGCCTGCTATAGTGGATTGTATTTCGACATTTACGTCTGTCAAGATGTTTCTTTTGTCAACGCTCTTCATCTAAGCCCAAAAAGTAGTCGGCCTCTTTTTGAGGCATCGACAAAATTATTGCAAAACACAAAAACCCGACATCCTCATGGCAACAGCAGACCCGCAAAAAAAAAATCTTTAGAACGTGCCCAAGAAAGAAAAAAAAAGGAGAAAAGCAATTGTAGCATTTTAAAGTTGAAGCAAGAAAGCAGGTCACCGTTTTTCTCCATTATTTCACGAAAAAGTACGCTCGAACGCGGCACCTCGCAAAGCATTGAAGCCGCGGCATCGTTCAACAAGAGATAGGTAGCCATAGCAGCAGCAACAAAAGCGAAGCACAAGAGTACTTCTTAAAGGGCAATGATATGGACAAGCGTGTTTTCGTCGTCAGAGATCTCATTAGCATTTAGGGGAAAAAACTTTTGTTCAAAGCTGGGGATTTTAACGTAGATATCTTCCTTTCTATTTATTAGCTACAGCAGCACTGTCAATGACCCACAGAATGTTGATTCCAGAGACTCCCAAGTTGATTCTTCCAAGCATTCCGTTTTCTTTTGTCTTGATATGGTGCAGGAAAAAGAGGAGTGTGTGAAACAAGTTGTTTCGTCCTCGACTAAGTTCCAACCTCTCTTTCCCGTCAATAAGCAAAATGTAGTGCGATGGTCGTTCGGCGGACTGCAAAACGACTACACTGCGTGGCGATGAGGTCATGTTGCTTTGTTGATCATGAGCACGATGGGCTAAGCTCAATTCTCTTTCACTTTGTCGCTGATGTGTCTTGTCTGATTTACCACTTTCTGGTAGCACAACGAAAAACACTCCCGTGAAGGGCTTATCTTCAAGTTGGTAACTTATGCTGTTTTCAGTAGGAGAAGCCGAGGTATTCCTGAAGTTGGCAGGCATTCTTGTGTCCATGTAGGCAGCAAAGCAACCCATGACGATTTCGGCATCGCAAGGCAGCTTATCAGTCCAATCTTTGCCATTGAATCGACCACCCGAATTCCAACTAAAGTTACTTAAGGCACCTCCTTTGGCCAACTCTTTGATTCGATACACAAGGTATTCTTGATTGGTAGAGATGCTTAAAAATGGCAACAAATTGTTCAACTCTATATGATCCTTGATTTGTGGCAAAGTTGCACATTTCTTCAATTTTTCTACGCCGACTGAACCAATCAAGCAATCGCCGAGGCCACTTTTGACTAAACTCTCATTAATGGTGTCGATCTGCCTTACTACTCTGGTCAAGATTGTCTGGTTAAGCCAAATTCGTATGTTTTGCATCCAGAAGACGAGGTCTAAGGGGTCAATCCCAACCTTGCGGCAAAGTGAGACACATTTAGTGTCTGGACCAGATATTGGGCCAATGGGTCCACTGGGTGAGCCTCCGTTTTTGGTTGCGTCTGGTGAAAATGGCATAGGAGTCGATAGTTGATAGGAAACATTACGCAAAATTGCATTTTGTTCGGACTGATTGATAACACTTTTGTTGGGATGTCCTCCAACAGGTGAGTTAGCGTTCCACATGGTCCCTGTTTCATTTTCTGAAATATATCAATACATAACCAGTTTTAAGAAGTGCTTGGCGAGATATAATCTTACTTGAGGCATTGAAACCGTTCGAAATCTCAAGGATTTTCTCCTTCTCCTCATAGTCAGATAAGAAATGTTTCAAAGAGGCTTCATCAGTAAATGTTCCGTTCATGGACAGATTCGGCTTAAAATCTCGATTGTTCTCTAATTTGGTGTCCCTTGGGCTTGTTCCCTGATAGATCCAGGAAGAAGAATCCATCGATGAAAATTGGCCAGAAAACATCGTGCTATTTTGAGGCGAAATAAAGCTTCCGTTTAACGGAGAGGCAAAACCGAACGGGTGTTGTCTAGAGCTCTCCTTAGGTTTGGCAGGTGGGGTTGCTTTGAAGCCAGAGTCTTGATTGCTGACACCCAGCAGTTTCATCTTAAGAGGACTAAGAGATATTTCAGAAGTATTTTCAGACGACATTCCTAAAGGAAATAGGTAGGTGTACAGATCAACCATCGTATTCACAGCAAGGAGGGCACATATTGACAGCTCCACAGATGAGATCCAAAATCTCCATGGCGATTCCAGCTGTGCAAACCAATGGAATGAAGGTGCAGAAGCCTCTAAGAGTAAAATTATTGCTCCAGTAAAATTGACTAAAGCCCATTTCCATTTTTGGCGCGAAGTAAAGATTTTTCTTTTGCGTGCCATGACAACGTCTACCACTGGCGAAGAGCAGGAAACCGGTGATGACAATGAAAGAGGCATGCTTGCTTTCTTTGTTTCTTTCTCTCAATGCTGGTTCATCCCATGGGCCTGATATCAATTTGTAATCGAGGCAGATCTGCTCTCCAAAAATCTAATGCTTCTAAATACTCTCTTGACGCTTTTTTGTTTTTTTCGCTTCTACATTTATGAATTGTGTTTTCATTTCTAGGGTTTTACGGCGCAAATTTATAGAATTGTAGAAATGCTGATACTGAATAATAATATACTTTTTTAGATAAATCAATTGATCTGTATTTATTTTTGTACTGTATTAATTGGGAGTAAATGAAATGCAAATTATTTCAAAAACCGGAACGATTTATTTTGGGATGTAAATTTTTACGATCTCTCATCATCAAAACTTTTGTTTTGTTTGTGAAATTCGCATTACAGAATCGCATCGCATGCAATTTTCTTAGAAAATCAGAAAATTCTTCCTTTGGAATTGTTAAAAAGACGTAGACGTGATGGATGACGAACAAGAAACTTATAAACTATGGCGGATCAGACGGACGGTAATGGCTCTCTGCCATGATCGTGGATACTTGGTAATCATTATCTTGATATTTCATTTCTTATAGAAAGAAAAACTGTAAAATTATCTTATTTATTTACCATAGGTGACGCAAGACGAGTTGGACCAAACCCTGGATCAATTTAAAGTTCAATTTGGTGACAAACCCAGTGAAAAGCAGCCTGCAAGAAGCGATCTTACAATTCTCGTCGCTCACAATGATGATCCGACCGACCAAATGTTCGTATTTTTCCCTGATGAGGCTAAGATTGGCATCAAAACTATTCGAACGTATTGTAAACGCATGCAGGAGGAAAACATTACTAGGGCTATCATAGTTGTACAAATGGGAATGACACCTTCAGCCAAAAAGAGTTTGGCAGACATGGCCCCTAAATATGTTTTGGAGCATTTCTTAGAATCTGAACTTCTGACGAACTTGACGGAACACGAACTCGTGCCCGAGCATGTTGTAATGACTCCAGAAGAAAAGAAAGAATTGTTGGCTAAGTACAAATTGAAAGAAAATCAACTAATGAGGATCCAAGTGGGTGATCCTGTGGCACGATATTATGGATTAAAGAGGGGACAAGTGGTGAAAATTATTCGTGCATCGGAAACAGCCGGCCGTTACATTTCATACCGACTCGTGGTTTAAAAAAAAGATTTGTATGGCAAAGTCTTCAGGTCTATTTCCGACATTGAAATAAAGTATTTAGATACAGTAGTTTTTTTTTTTTTTTGCAAGTGAAATCACACAAACGTACAACTACATCAAATGATTGGCTCATCTTCATTGAGTTGATGAAACGTGTCTTACTTTTGCCTCTTGTTTTAACGGACAAAAAAGTTTTTTTTCCTTGAAATATTTTTTTTAGGCGAGGATTGCCAAGGGGAGGTGATGAGGCAAATATTTTTTAAGTCTTTTGTCCTGTGTACAGTTCTTTCAAATTCTTCAATTCTTCTATCAAAGCTTTGTTTTGGTTCTCAAGAATAGCTGGAAATAATTAAAAGGGACAGTATGAGATACATGAGACACACTTATTTATCAACTTCGCGACTTACCGACTCTATTTTCCAGGCATTTGATGTACTCTTTCTTTTTGTTCCGACACTCTCTGGCAGCCTCACGGTTCTTTAACAGTCTAATTTCCCTTTTTCTTGTGGCATCTTCAATACTGCTGCCGGCAGGACTCGAAGCTCCGCCGCCCCCACTCCCACTTGGAGGCGAAGAAGCAGAAGCAACGGAAATGATTTGTGGTGATGCCGAGGAGGCTGCAGCAGCGGCTGCAGCAACAGTTCCCGGAATGAAAACAGTCTGGCCATTCTGTGTGCTTGCAGCATACTGAACCACGCCAGATGAAGTGCCTGAGGTTACAACTCCCCCTGCGCCAACAGTGATAGCTTGCACTCCGTCTACTCCTACAGGACTGACGATTTGATATTGTTGCCCATTGATGGTTATGGTTTGTACTTGTTGTTGCGTTAGCGTTTCATTGCTCTCCTCTGATGACTCGGCGGCAGTGCTCACATCCATGCTAGTCGCCGTCGTTTCTACCTCCGCCGTTGTCTCCTGTTTGAAGGTGGCCACTTTGGCTTCTGTGCCTTTCAGATCATCTAGAATTTTGCAGTAGGATGGCTGACGAATCAGAACTTCTCTACGCGTCACCGGTTTGCTTCCAGCTAAGGCTGAACTAGAGGTCGTCACCGCATTGTCACCCGCACCAGCTGTGCTGACCTTAACTACTTTAGCAACTTCTGCTGCCCCTTTGCGAGTTCCGCGCGATGTGGACGATGAGGTGCTAGCCATACTAAGGCTGCCGTCAATGTCGATAACAATGAGTCATGTAAGTCAAACTTTAGAGGGCCAGTAGAAAGTTGCAAGGCCAGGCCCAGGGGACTGTCACAGCCTTCCCAACCAAGACTTCGACTCTTTTGGACTCTTTTTCTATCGCTGAGGACTTTTAAAAACAAACACAAACGTCATTCATATGACTACTGTGTGACGTATTTCGCAGTTCGCACCAATCGGTCGCCATAAACAGACTCCAAATAAACCTTCTATAGAAGTACCACTTTACGTCATTTTTTTAGAGAAAACAGCCACAAATAAAGGCAATTATTAAAGTGAAAAGATCAGTCTAGTAACTTTGTTTTTACTTTACATTGAAACACGAAATTCCCCTAAAACTATTGCGAAATGCCTCATCTCCTTATCTATAACCGTCCAATCTGACAAAATGGGTAATTCTGGAATTGGAAGCAAGGTCATCGACTCCTTCGAGTTTTGGCGATATTCGTTCCATCAATTTTGGATCGAGAATCTAAAAATTAGGAAGAGCTCTATGACATTTCATTGGCAAGATGATTTGTAGCAGTATATGTTTCATGTAAAGGGTGATTTTAAAGTTTCAAAATTCACAACTCACATGTTCCATATCAAGGTATACTCTTACAAGGCAGCGCTAAACGTATAAGCTAAAAGCTGGGTTAAAAAAACTTGTGAAAGCGATAGGACCAATGGATTTGCAAGATTTTCACTGTTTTGATAAAAATATGTTGGATCACATGGAAAGTACTTCGTACTTTTATTTGAGGGTTAACCCTAGTAGACCCCATTTGACTTTAGTTACTGCTTTAAAAACTTATCGCGGTACCTTTTTTAAGTAGAAACTGGAGAGGTTTCGCGTTGTAGTACCAAAGGTCGTGTTTGCATCAGCTGCAGATTTCAGTAGTGCTACTAGCCTATAGCTATAAGACACGGCAAAAAGATAATTGCCCGAGCAGCCTTACGAAATAAGTTGTACAACAAGTTTCTGCGCAAAAGAAGACTCTGGTCTAAAAAGTTCAATTCCAGCTTTGCAAGTATTCACATATTTGGCTCTGACATTACCCAGGTTGTAGATTTTGTTCTAAACATTGCGACTGGACGTGTGCTACCGCTCGCCATGGCGGGCGTCTTTGATATTGACATCGATGATGGGATGCAAAGACCTGGCGGTCTTGGTCATTCCAACCGAGGAGGCCATCTTGACGACGATGATGATGCTAATGGCATTGATGACATTGAGCTGCGTGAGGAATACACACAAGGTCCCGATTTCAGGGCCATAAATGCAACCATTCTTAAAGACCCTTCTTACGAGGCATTAGAGTTGAGTGAAAGTACTGTAAAAGCCCTTGGGGGTGGGAAAGCTGGGCCACAAGGTAAGTAGCTTTTTTCCAACGAGGCGATGATGCCCATTCTCATGTACTTGCTGTTTATCTTTTAGATTTTGAGCTTCGTAAAGTCTTGGGCAAAGGTGGTTACGGCAAAGTATTTCAAGTGCGCAAGTTGAGTGGGGAAGACAAGGGCAAAGTCTATGCTATGAAAGTGCTGAAAAAAGCCACCATTGTCCGAAACCAAAAGGACACTGCTCACACAAAGGCTGAACGCAACATTCTGGAAGCTGTGAAACACCCCTTCATCGTAGACCTCATATATGCCTTTCAAACCAAAGGCAAGCTATACTTGATTCTGGAGTACTTGAGCGGCGGAGAACTCTTTATGCATCTTGAACGAGAGGGCATTTTTTTGGAAGACACGGCTTGCTTCTATGTGGCCGAGATCACCTTAGCATTGGAACATCTTCACAGACAAGGCATTATATACAGGGATTTGAAACCGGAAAACATACTTTTGGATGCAAATGGTCACGTGAAGCTCACAGACTTTGGCCTTTGCAAAGAGTCTATTGACGAAACAACAGTGACGCACACGTAATGAACGATTTTTAATGCTTTTGATCGTGTAAAATGACCTATGACGAAATTGCAGATTTTGCGGAACGATCGAGTACATGGCACCGGAGATCCTCACTAGAAATGGCCATGGCAAAGCTGTCGACTGGTGGTCACTTGGAGCATTGATGTACGATATGCTGACTGGAGCTCCTCCTTTTACTGCTGGTGATCGCAAAAAGACTATAGAAAAGATATTGAAAGGGAAGCTCTGTCTCCCACCTTACTTGACCCCCGATGCCCGAGACCTAATCCGGAAATTCCTCAAACGCCAAGTGCCACAACGTCTTGGCGCTGGTCCCGATGACGCTGATTCCATCAAGACGCACCCTTATTTCAAGCACATCAATTGGGCTGATGTCATTAATCGGAAGCTCAAGCCACCCTTCGAGCCGACTTTGACGTCTGATGACGACGTATCACAGGTAAAATTGAGGAATAGTTGTTGAGTTAGTCCGGAAAAGGTGTAATATTTTAATTTTTCAAGTTCGACACAACATTCACCAATCAACCTCCTGTGGATTCACCGTGTGCTACGAGCCTCAGTGAAAGCGTTAACATGGTGTTCCAAGGGTAAAGCCATTATTCTAAAGATCAAGTATATTTTACTGAATTTTAAATGTTTCAGGTTCACCTACGTTGCCCCAAGCGTCTTAGAGGAGATGCAAAGTGTTGACTTCAGGCCCAGGTAATTTTTTTTTTTCTGTTTGAAACTCTTTGTAATTTTGAGATAATAAAATCCATCTCATCTGGTAGGTCAATGTCTCGGCGAATGCCTCGGCGACCTCATCCCTCTGGAGGCACACCTTTGCCTCCTACCGTGTCAGAGGCCATGGAACTGACTGGAGGAGGCGCTGAGGCCATGGATACCGTCTAATAACAGAAGCTTAGACCACAATTGCCTATGCCTAACCCGATTAAGCGATAGAGATCAGATGCCTACTGTTAGTTCGTTTTTTTCCTACTAAGAAATTTTATAAGATGCAAGAAACATAAAAGAGGCCATGCTGCCTCAGCCTTTTCCTCCTTGTCCTCCCCCCATTTATATTACCATTGCTTGGAATCACCTCACAACGCAACTGCGCCGGTCACATTTTTTCTACTAAGCAAACAGCGAAGATGAACGACGATAGCAGTCAACGCGCCTTTTTGATCGCCCGCCGCTGTTACTGTCGCTATTACCCCTCAACGCGTTTGCAGCATAATTTCCACTATTTTCTCTTAAACTTAACGATTCCCTCTTTATAGAAGATTGCTTTTTGATACACGGGATTTGTTTGTTATGAAAAGGAAAAAAAATACATGAGAATTCAAGCAAATTATTGCAGAAAAAAATACAGTTTTTGAGGACTATTTCATTTGCGTGTGGTAGCGGAGGAATTTCAACAACTGAGGTTTCTTGACGTTTTCGAAAAAACCGTTAAACGCGTTAAACTCAGTTTGGATTTTGAAGTGGAAGTGTGTGTTTGTCTTTGAAATGAAATTTTTATGAACTGTAATAGAAGTAACTCATGAACGAATAGACAATGTCGGGCCGAGGCCGAGGACAAGCGTTAAAAGAGGCAATTGCAAAGGTCAGGTTAAATGACCCATCATCAGTTTGTGCAACAACCATTGACGACAGAGTGAAAAAAGAAGGCACACTTTGTGTACCTATTTTTGAGCCTCAAGAATGGCATGGTGCCAAAGGGAGTCCAGAACGATTGGTTGCAAACTACATTAAGCTGGAAAAATGTGACCGAACTGAAGACACATCACAAGGTGGTATTCACGAATACCATTTGGAGTTTTGCCCCAAAATAGATAACCTTCAAGAGAGATTTAGGTGCCTTTACCAGCATAAAGATGCTATCGGGCAGTTTCATGTCTTTGATGGGAAAACGTTACATTTGCCTTTTAAAATTAGGATGGTAATATACTTGAAGGGTAGACAATTATCGTATGATAATATTACTATTTCTTTCAGGAAAGTCTTCCTGCTTCAGAGCAAAATATTGAGTCTCAGTCCACCGCTTCCATCAAACTAAACTACAAAGGCATCAAATCTTATGGATCCCCTGTTTCCGTCAATATTTTAAACAATTTGTTCAGAAAAGTAATGCACAAGCTAGAATTAGTCAAGATGTCACGAAACAGTTACAATCCAAAGGCCAAGCATCTAATCCCAAGTCTCAAGTTAGAAATTTGGCCAGGCTACGTTACTGCTATCGATGAATACGAAGGCGGCCTCTTATTGACTTGTGATGTAAGCCATAGGATTCTTAGGTACCTATTCTTTTATTATATATATGGCTTGTTATGTATAATTTTTTTTCTTCTTCTTAGAACCGAAACAGTGTACGATTTCGTCCTGCATGGCAGGGACAAGTCTGAGACTTTGAAGTCATTGTTGGGATTGCATGTCATCACTCGATACAATAATAGGTATTGCACATCTTTTCATTTTCAAATAACAAATACCTGTATTCAAACTTGGTTGCATTTTTAAATAGAACGTATAGGATTGATGATGTGGCAATGGACATGTCTCCGCAAGATACCTTCAAGCTGTCATCAGGCGCTTCAATGTCTTACACAGAATACTACAGAACAAGGTACAATTTAGAGATCAAAGACGTTCACCAGCCCCTTCTCATCAGTCGGAAAAAAGAGCGATCAGATTGCGAAGAAATGGTGGAACGCACGTTTTGCTTAATTCCCGAGCTCTGCTATCTGACCGGCCTAAGTGAAGAGATGCGAAAAAATTTCCAGCTGATGAAAGAAGTGTCCAACTTCACCAGATTGTCACCCACCCAAAGACAAACTATCTTGAAGACTTTCATCCAATCTGTTAATGGCCATCCAGAGGCGTCTGCGGTACTTAGTGGTTGGGGGTTAAGATTAAGTGAATGTCTTGTTACTCTTAACGGACGTGTTCTTGATCCCGAGACCCTCTATTTTGGGAAAGACTTGAAATTTAAAGCTATCCAAGCTGATTGGTCGTCGTCGCTGCGAACATTGTTGACCCCCGTCAACTTGGAAAAGTGGATTTTGGCTTTCCCTCGATCCAAAAGGGGACAGGCAGTAGACTTTGAGAAATCAATCATTCATCACGGATCAAAGATGGGCATTGTGGTCAAGGCTGCTCAAATGGTAATGCAGTAAGATTTTAGGAAATTATCGCATATCTCTGTAGGGATTTTTTTTTTCAGGTGATTTTTAACGATGACAGAATCATGACGATGTTGGAAGACATCAAGGCCAACGTGAATGAAAGAGTCAGTCTAATTGTTTCCATTTTTCCTCACCAACGGTCAGATCGATATGCGGCATTCAAGTAAGATTTTGGGTTTTAAAATTTTTAGTTGAAATGATCGAGCTCTTCTTTTCAACACATTCAGAAAGTTCTGCTGCCTGGAAAATCCTATTCCAAGTCAAGTCATTTGCTCTAAAACATTGGAAAATCCGAGAAGACTGTCTTCAATTGTGGCGAAAATTTCTTTGCAAATCCAGTGCAAGCTTGGAGGTGAACTGTGGGGATGCCCAACTCCCTATGCGGGGTTGATGGTGGTCGGAATCGATGTGTATCACGACGCCAGTAGGCTGGAGGGAAGTGTAGCCGCCATATGCTCATCGACCAATCATTCGTTTTCTCTTTGGCATTCGCAATCTCTTAGTCCGCAGGGAAAAGGCCAGGAATTGATTGACACCTTGAAAATTGCATTCATCGAGTGTCTTAGAGCTTATCGAGCGCGGAATAATGTATGGCCTCGATCAGTTGTCGTCTTTCGCGACGGTATTGGCAATGCGCAAATTAACGTGTCTGCCCAGACGGAGATAACCAGTCTTAAATCTGCACTGAAAGCAGTGGTGGAACCCAACGAAACAGTACCTAAATATGCCTTTGTCATTGTCCAGAAAAGAATCAATACCAGATTTTGGACCGCCCCATCATCTTCATTGTCGTCGACAATGAGTAATCCCAAACCTGGAACAGTAGTGGACACAGTGGTCACGAGAACCAATCACAAAGAATTTTTCTTAATTTCGCAAAATGTTCGCCAGGGCACTGTTTCCCCGACTCATTTTATTGTTGTAGAAGCTAGTGAAAACCTAAAGCCGGACACGGTACAATGTATCGCCTACAAGTTGACACACATGTACTTCAATTGGCCTGGCACCATCCGAGTTCCTGCTCCGTGCTTGTATAGCCATAAGCTAGCATCTCTGATTGGTGAACACTTGCATCAAAACCCTACAATGTTGCAAGAAAGACTCTTTTACCTGTAAACAACGTTTAGAATTAATTGTTGATGCTCCATATTTTAGAATGAACGTATAAATTATTACTACGTTTTATATCGTCGATCATCATGTATCAGAATGAAATATACACATGAAGAATATGTCAAATAAATCTAAGCTGGATTGAAAATCAAGAAGTTCTCTCCATGCTTATGTCCCGTGTCGATTTGTGCTGCGTTGCGAGCCAATACCACTCCTCTACTACTTTACTGCAGTAGCAGTAGTCTCGGGCTGCTAGTATCTAGGCCTAAAGCTTGCCCAATGCATGCCTTCAACAGCCTCTACTGCTACATGTACAAAGTCTCTCGTCCCTTCTTCGTTGCCGTAAAAGTAGTTGGCTTTCTCCTGCGTTAGTGTACACACATAAGTAATACAGCAAAGTCGTCGTCTTTCTCCAGCAAGGTTGATCATATAGAATTTTGAAGGATAAAATGAGACTGGAAAGAGGCCACATAGACTACTCGATTGCAGCGATTGCGTTGTCAACAATTGTATGCTGGCTCACGAAATGATCAATCAAGCAAGAACATGGGAGGCAATAGACAAAGCCGTCACAATCCAAACGGAACTGGTAATCTTTTGGAAGGTTCAGCATGGCTACGGACAGCCGTTCAACACTATCAGAAAAAGCAACGACACGGAGGAGTGTCTGGATTTGATAGCTTTACAATCGAGCCCTGCTTGGTTGAAGTCAATGGCATCCAACACTTCAGGGTGAGTGTATGCTTCAGGAACTCAAAGGGGAAAGCTCAGCAAGTCTATTGGATTGTCAAGGTGGCGGAAGAGACAAGTTGTGCATCACTACTGTACCATGAATTACGCGTGTATACTGAAGTTTTGACTGATGTCTCCAAATTCCTGAGCAATAAGAAAAATCAACGAGCCAAATTCTTACTCAATGTGCCAGATTTTATTTTTCACGACAGATTGCATCAAAATGGAAAAAATCAAAGATGTCATATCGTTACGGAAGATGTGAAAGAAACAAAACGATGTACTGCATTGCAATCTCAAACAATTGTCAGTGGCCTCAACCTTGGGGAATTCAAAGTAGGTGGTGCAATCACCTTTGCAATCGTGAAATCATCTTCTTATTCACCTTTTCTTTAGGTTCTCCTTGGCACTCTGGCCCAATTTCATGCAGTGGGGATAGCTTGGTCACTTAATATCAAGGATGGGTCTCTTTTGGATTTGTACCCATTCTTGACAATGGCAGCCAAAAGCGATGATGAGAAGATGCGAAACCATCATTTAGGATCTTACCAAAAGATTTTAGAGAAATATTTCGATGAAAATAGTCGGCAACGGTCGCTATTCAAGCTCTTACAAGACCAAGCAGACGATCTCTTGAGCAATAATTTGCAGGCTGCTGACCTAAACAATGTTCTTGGCAGCCTTTGCCTTGGCCCCATCATGCCGACAGAAATCATGTTTCAGTACGAGAGCAGCACTTTCTTTGATTTGTGCGGTGTTGGTGGACTGACAGACAACATCATTTGGAGGCCGTCCAATTCAATCCTTGAAGAGGTTGAGATCGCCAATGACGAAACATTTTCGCTTCCCATTTGTGCTGCTGTCACAACTTGTCATCGAGTCAACTTTGGCAACATTCTTCAAGAGTTGGCAGTCTATTTTTTCACACTTCCGCAGGCTTTGATTCGTGAGCGCTACATTGTCTTTCTGCTCCAGAGCTACTGTCATGTCTTGACCATGACCCTAGAAATGCTAGATGTTGATTGGCAAAAGCATTTTGGTCCACTGAATTTCAACAAAATGATTGTTGAGTTTTATCAACACATTCCACGAGGCCTTTTACGCTCTATTATTCAGCACATGGAGCGGACGGATCCTGACCAGCTGGCTGAGCTCCTTGACCAAGGCAAGACTTCACCTGTGATAGACTCTTCTTTGAAGGTGGAAACTATGAAGTACATCCCATTGACGAAGGAAAGAGTCGATTTTTTGCTCAGTCTCTTGTCGGTTGTGCACAAACCCGTTTGAAAAGTATTATTACTACATATGCAACGCAAAAAATATGCTATTTCTTCAAATATGATTTTATTGAGTAAAAATTACAGTCTCTTATCCATTTTCCTAGTACTTCAATATTTGAAGAAGAAAAAAATGTCGTCACAGCCTTTGTATATATCATCATTCTAAGCCTCTAGAATATTATTCTAAACAGAATTGAAAATATTTCTACTGGCACTACTGCTACTCTGCTTTTGAATGAGTCTCTGGAGGAACCGTCTGACACTGATTTTCTTCTTGGCCACAAACTTGAAGTAGACCAGTATCAAGATTGCTGCTGAAAGAAGGTATATTGAGAAGCAAAGGCTAATATCCAAAGTACTCCAGAAGGAGGAGTTGGAGGTTGGCAAATACTCCCTATGGTCGGGTACTTCAAGTTTCTCGCTCTCAGAAACTAGTGCAAGTTGATGCATTGACATTGACTCGTGTTGCCTCCGACGCGGCATATGTTTCAAGCCTTGGTAGTTAAAGTCTGAGTACAATTCGTGAAGAAAATTGAGAACCTTGTCATGATTGAATTCCGACCAAAGATCAGTGCCCAAGCGGTTGTTGTAACAGTCTGTGCAATGTTCCTTGTTTGGAAACACTGCTTTTGGAAATTGGCGGTCATCGGTAATGTCATTTTGCAATCGTACATTGGCTTTGTTATGTGCACGCCACAGCCATAAAATGGAGGTATTCCTGTTCGTCACTTCCTTTCGAATAGCAGCACCATCTTCAGCAGCTTGCTCAAAATGGCGCACACAGTCTTCGCAGCCAAAAAAGTTTTTGACATAACCCAACATAGTGTCCTACATAAAGAAATTATTTAGTAATCACCAAGTACATAATTAAAAAATATATTCTTTCTTACTAAAATACGAGATGGAGGCTTTTCTTCAAACTTTTGATTGACCGTAAGCACATGCCAGAGCGTCCATAGGCTGCAAGGGTAGCCTCCATGAAAGGGTTTGCTTCCTTTGCAGCCAATCCAAACTCCATGTGGTGTGTCAGTAAAACTTCCAGTGGCTGCTCGAATATCATTGATTTCAGAAATCAGATCCTCACCGCGTAATGCATCATTATGGCTGACAACCCAATTACGCAATTTTGACAGAGTGTCCATTGTTTCATCTCTTCCAGGAAAATGGGTGACAAGAACATTCAAGTATTCCTGCAATGCTGTCAGTGATGGGCCAACAATCGTGTTACGCGATCCTACTTCATGAGAAAGCGAATATAATATTGCGTTTTCTAAATCGGACATGTAAACAGTGTAACGACGTCGCTTGATATCTTCCTCTTTGGTAATTACATGATTTTTGGACTTTTTTTCAAGGGTTTCCAGTTGACTTTCTGATGATGACACTTTTTTATGGCTTCCTTTCACATATTCATGCAAAAAAGTCCTCAACTGGAGGAAGTTCTCTAATTTAGTTTCCTCGGCCTCAAAAATGATTTTTGATTGTGACAATGATAACACAGAAAAAGGCTTCGATGAGGAGGGTAAATAATTGGCTATCAGTTGCGACTTTTTGGGATGTCCACGGCGACAATAAAACTGGTCTGGTGCCATAGATTGTATTTCCATTATTGCAAAGAGTGCCATTGGTGAGTCGTCAGAGTCACTAAGCAATATTATTTCTTTTCCGTGGGCTGTTTTCTGTAAATCCTCCATGGACTGACTGAAAGAGTTATTGATCCATGATTTTAACATAAGTATAAGTACGTTCTTTATTCCCATCTAAGTAAGTACTTTACTTACGTCGTTAATGGTTCCAAAGTTGGCCAATGATTGTCTTGCCAAAACGAGGTAAAACTGGTGTTTCTAGATACCTTCTCGACAAAATCAGCCATATCGCTCATCATCAAGGGTATTTCTTTGCTCATTGTCTCTCTTGTTTCACCTATCTCCTTCTGAGAAGCTTTTGGAGGGAAAAATTTTAGCGTCGGATAACCCATAATATCATAGTTTCGGCAAGTTGCAACGTTTTCATCTTGTGCGCAATCAATCGCAGCCAATTGTATCATCGATTTCCACCCTAAAAGTAGTTGAAATGAAAATCGGTATATCGATCAACATGCTGGTCTTTACCTTTGACATGTTCGCCCAATTCTTTGAAAGTTGGGGCAAATCGTATGCAATGACCACACCATGATGAATAGAATTCAACCATCCATGAAGAAGTCGAATTGATAATTGTGCCCTCGAAATTTGAGTAGTTGATTAATGTGATGCCCTCATCACTTTTGGAATATAATGGAGCCGATGAACCTCCGAACCCAAACGGCTCATATTCTGGTAGACGTAACAACAAAAGTACTACTGTCAGTCCAAATCTTGACATGATGTTCATGACAATGATTTTAAAGTACCATCTGACTTTGATGCCGAACTTTGACAGATAGTAGCGGTAATGCCGTAAAGGTTACGTGGAAAACGATAACGAATGTTTTGGTGTCAGAAACAAATGCTGTACCAGAAGTAAACCAATCGGAGTAAGCAATGTGAAGAAAGAGTGAGAAGACCTTTACGTAAAATGGATTAAGACTATAACAAATATGAGCTTAATATTTTGAAGAAAAAGAAGCAAAAATATTCTTTCCATTTATCATTACCGTATCACAATTCTAAAAAGACAAAATAGTGGAAATGCCTTAATTTTTGTAACCTAATTTTGACGAGTTTCAACAGGAGGGAATTTGCAATTCTTTAAAAAAATTGGAAAAGAAAAGATACAAGAAATAACTAAATACAATTCGAACATTCAGAATGCAAAGACAGGTACGGATAAAGAAAGAACTTGCCTTAGAGACCAAGAATCCGAGTCCAGGCATATCAGTGTGGTTGCCGGATGAAGATAATATAGAATTTATAGACGGTCTCATCACAGGTCCGGAAGACAGCCCTTTTTCAGGGGGCTGCTTTAAGGTTAAAATTACATTGCCAGAAAGGTAAAATCAACTTGCATACAACTAGTATGTGTGTTTATACATTGACTTTCATATTTTGCTTTCTTTCAGGTACCCATTTGAGCCACCCCAAGGTACAAACTTTTATGCTACTAAATTAGGTCTTTCCTCTTATTGGAAAATTTGTAATATTTCCAGTTCTTTTCGTGACGAAAATATACCACCCGAACATCGACAATAGCGGTCGAATATGCTTGGATTTGCTGAAAATGCCTCCACAAGGCTCTTGGAAACCTAACTTGAATCTGGCGTTGATGCTCAAGTCCATCCGTTTGTTGATGTCTCAACCCAATCCTGACGATCCTTTGATGGCAGACATTGCTTCGGAATTCACCATGAATCCTACCCTGTTTGAAAAGAAAGCACGCGAGTGGACAAGTCGATTCGCCAAAAGAGGCTAAGCTCAATCTATTCTCTCGTTTGCTTACAAATGTTTCTTTACGCCTAACACATAAATTTTGCATTAACTTTTGAACACCTAACATTATGTTTCTTTTTAAACTTTTGTAAGCACTACAATTAATTGTTTTCTCATGGGCGGGTTTAGGCTTGCTACAGGTTAAATTTTACGAAAGGTTGTTTTTAAGGGTATCACAAAAGCGCAATTGTTCAGTGTCTGCTAATGTATCTGGTCCCATTGATACTCATGTCGTATTCTTCTATGAAAACGGGAAGTTCTAGTGTGTCTTGATCAGCAGACAAGGTGGAAAAAAGGAAACTCAAAGCGTTGACATTGTGCATCTTCTGTTTGATTGCAGGTGCCATGAACGTGGTAAACCACCAGCAAGTCATTTTGGTCCAAAGAGTTGGGTGGACGACATAAAAGGCCTTCAACCTTTTCTTGTACTCGTAGCCTAAAGTGTTGTAAACATGTTTGATCCACCAGTAGTGTGGGATGTTGTCTCTCGCCGTTTTTGTATGAAAGTAGACCACAGTGTAGTCGCCGGAGTCTGCCACTGGTCTCAATTTACGAATGAGGTAGAGGACAGCCTTATCCAGATCGAACTCTGTGTAAAGAAACCACTTGCCGATGACGACCACCTAGGGAAAATCAAGGTGAACAATTTGGTTGTTGCGACTTGTCAATAAGTAGTCTCTTACCACAGGACGGTTGTGCTTGTCAACACCAGCCACATAAATACAGTTTGTGGCCTCCACTTCTGATAAATCAGCCTCTTCGGCCTGAGCTTGCAGCTCTTCAAACCTGAGCCTGGCTGCCTCATTCTCTGTTAGCATCATGTGCATGGTTGTGGTCGTAGAGGTGGTGGTAGTGGGAGAAGAAGGCGAACAGTTGATAGACGAGGCCATGGTCTCCCTACTAAGGTCTAAGTGAAGGCCTCTGCTAGCGGGCCTCACTTGAACAAGCAACTGTTTTTCGTCAGAAATGTCCAGATATGACATAGCCACCGATTGCGTTGCAGGGTTTCAAGGGCTTCTGATTCCTCAGCCTCAGGGGCTTCCAAGATCAAGTGCTGCACGTGACCTCGTCAACCTCGGCCATTTTTCTCTGCTCTTTTTCTTCTCTCTTTGAAGGTCGAGCCTTCCTTGCTTACTTTCAGAGAGAGTGAGAGAGCTATGCCAAAGATGAACTAGGCTAAAACAGCTGTAGCTGTAGCGCTCCTCTTACTGCTCGTACTGGCTCTCCTATGTCATAGACATGCGTATGTCTACCTGCTGCTCCTATTATCACTCTTTTAAAGGCTTATTTGAATAACGTGTAATAAGATAGGATTTACTGGAATTATTTTCGAGCAGGGGATGAAAAATTAGCATACAATGCTTGAAACGGGTGACTGCTTACTTGCAAGACTGATATTTTGGTATCATATGTTACTTTTTTCGTCCGACGATGCCTCAATAACATTTTTCGAAACTACTGAAACATCCTGTCAATCTTGTCTATCTAAAACTTAACCTGTGAATAGTCAATAGGTACCAACTACCATAAATTCCATAAATCTGAAAAACCTGCAGACCAGACGAGTCCGGATACCCATAATATCTTGACGATGAAACATTCATGGTCGAAGCTCAATTACATACATTTGATGACAGTCAAGGGAATCGTTACAAAATAGAAATCCTCGATCGAAATTCTATACATTTAGCAGTTTTTATCATGGTCGACCACTGTCTACTCTGGGGCGAATTACCCCCTTCTTACTATCTCATAAAGCGTTATTACGTAAGTAGATACTAAGTAAGTAGGTCAAAAAAGTGGCAAAAGTGGCGCTGTAGTAAACCTCGTATAACAGGGTCCAAAAAACCGCATCGCTTGTCGACCACACCTTCTCAGATTCTCGGGGAGGTTCCCGTTGGCCGTTTGGCTTTCGGCTTTACGGAGTTCGGAGAGGAGATGGTTTCAAAATTTCAAATTTCCCGCCGTAAAACAGCTGAGATAGATAAAAATATCAACAACTACAGCAGTCACAAAACTCGTCAAAACGCAAAAAGAACCAGGATGGGATTTAATCAAATAGCTAAAAGATCCTTTTCATTATCCTCCACTCACCGTAATCTCAGAGATGTCGTCATCGCAAGTGCTGTGAGGACACCTATGGGAAGCTTTCGCGGGTGAGTAGCAATGATTATTTTCAATGACTCATTGAGCAAAAGTTAATGTTTTCTAGGCCCATGGCAGCACTGACAGCTCCAAAATTAGGCGCAATGACAATAGAAGAATCTCTCAAACGAGCTAATGTTGATAAAGAAGCTGTTGACGAAGTTTATATGGGCAATGTCTTACCCGGTGGGATGATGCAAGCCCCCGATAGGCAAGCTGCTCTCTTTGCAGGGCTTTCACCCTCTGTTCCTTGTACGATGATCAACAAAGTGTGTGCCTCTGGTATGAAGTCTGTTATGCTAGGAGCAGGGAATATCGCGGCTGGTCGCAGCAATATTGTTGTGGCCGGTGGGTTTGAATCCATGTCAAACGTGCCATATTATTTACGCCGAGGTGAGACTCCATACGGCGGCGTGAATCTGGTCGACGGCTTAACATACGATGGTCTTACTGACGTCTACAACAAATTCCACATGGGTAACTGTGGAGAAAATACAGCCAAGAAGTTGGGCATTAGTAGAGAAGAACAAGATGAGTATGGTATGCAGAGCTACAAAAGATCAGCTAAAGCCTACGAAGAAAGTCAAATCCAACCTGAACTAGTACCTGTCGAAATCCCTCAAAAAAGAGGTAAACCTCCAATAATCGTAAGTCAAGATGAAGAATTTAAAAAGGTGAACTTTGATAAGTTCACAAAACTGCCCACGGTGTTCCAAAGGGAAGGTGGAACGGTGACAGCTGGAAACGCATCAACATTGTCTGACGGCGCAGCCTCATGTCTCCTAATGTCAGCACAAGAAGCCCAAGCTCGGGGAGTGAAGCCCTTAGCACGAATTGTTGACTACGCTGACGGTGCTACTGATCCTGTAGATTTTCCTATTGCTCCCAAATTTGCTAACGATAAACTTCTTGCTCAAGTCGGTATGCAAGCCCAGGATGTTGATTTGTGGGAAATCAATGAAGCGTTCAGCGTTGTGGTTTTGGCTAACATGAAATTGCATGAGCTTGATCCAGGTATTCTTTTACCTCTTCTTAATTAAATTGCGGTTTCGCATCTTCACATTTCTATTCCTCTTTTCTAGCAAAAGTTAACATTCATGGTGGTGCGGTGTCTCTTGGACATCCTTTGGGAGCATCAGGCGCTCGCATTGTTATGCACCTGGCCTACGCCTTGAAACCCGGCCAACGGGGAATCGCATCTATCTGCAACGGTGGCGGCGGAGCAAGTGCAATCATGCTCGAAAAACTATAATTGCAGCAGCACGCATAAATACATCCAGTCTATCTTATCAATGATGAAACTTTTGTTGGTATTCTCAAAAAAAGTTTTATATTCTTTTTTTTTTTCGTCTTTAGAATTCCTGTCCTGAAAATGCCTGGAGGTCGACAGCAAAATCCTTCGAAACGAACTTCGAATGAACGTCAAAGACAATTAGTCAATTTAGGTCTTGTGCCTGATCTTGACCACGAGCATGGTGCACAAAGTGAGGAGGACAACGACGAGGACTTAGAAGCCGAACTGCAAAGCCTTATGTTTGCTGGAAGTAAGGCCAGTAAGCCTCAGAAGCGTAAGACTGCTTCGAACCCCACTCCTCAGGTTGATCTAGAAGCTATGGTGGCTGCATGTATGGCGGATGATATCAGTGACACCGATGACGCAGAAGAAGATCCTGAGCTCCTTGATGAGCTAGCTGAGTTTGCCCAAGAAGAGAAGGAAGAACAAGTTCACGATAATCAAGATGATCTTGGTTGTGCTGGTGAAAGTTTGTTGACTGTCATAGATGAGCGCATTAAAATGTACATCAGTGCCGAGAAGAAGGCCAAAGCGGCTGGTGAGTCTTCTCGTGCTCGTAGATTCGCTCGTGGTCTTGCCACCCTATCAGACCAACGCAAAAAGCTGAAGGACGGAAAAGCCATAAATGAAAATGATATTCCTCCAGTTATATCTAGTGGTGCCATCAAAAGTGAAGCTCCATTGCAGCTTGCTCAAGATCATGAACAAGAACCTCGTCATCGTCCATTGCCCAATCCCGTTGCAGACAAACAACCCACAGTCAATGATAAGCATAGTGAATTAATGAAAGAGTTACAAGAAAAGAGGGTAAGATACAGAGAAGTAGCACTGAATGCCAAGAAAGATGGTGACAAATCAAGAGCCACTCTTGGGTTACAAGGAGTTAAACAATGTGACGAATTACTTCTACGTCTACAAAAGGGTCAAATTCAAGCAGCGGATCTAGCTTCTCTGCCATCATTGACACCTCCACCACTTGGTCGAACATTTAGCCGTGATGACCCTATTGACCTACCAGAAAATCCAGAGGACATTCCACCCGCGGACCCCAAAGTGTTTGGGGCTCCACCTGCGGCCAATACAATTGAAGAAGCTTTGCGACAGAGGCTTGCAAAGTACAAAAGTGACGAGGCCAAGGCTAAGGAAGAGGAAAATTCATCGCGAGTTAGGCGTTTAGGACGAATTTGCAAGCAGTACGAAGAAGCTATCAAGTTGAACAAGAAAGGGAAACTAGGTTCAGCCATCATCAATGAGTTGCCTTGTCCACCAGGCTTTGGACCCGTGCCTTTGTCTGCCCCTGCTGCAATGCCAGCTACAACCCCGATGGCGTCTCCTGGTTTGCCTGTTGCCTCTGAGTCGACGACAGTTCACAATGCATCATCTCCTGTAGTGGCAAAGGCTAAAGTTAACAAGCCTATGAGTCTACAAGAGAAGCAATTGGCCGAATTACAAAAGCGTCAAATGCAGTTCAAAAAGGCAGCCTTGGGAGCTAAAAAGGCCGGCCAAACTGGTGAAGCCAAAGAATACTTGCGGCAAGCCAAAGGCTTTGACAAACTCATTGAGGCTGCAAAAAGCGGATTACCAGTTGATTTTAAGACGCTTCCGGTCGCTCCTCAACAACTGCTCAAAGGTAAGAATTTGAATTTGCATATTTTTCAATATAACCAGTAAGTAAGAAGTGTGAGAAGGTAGATGGCAAATTTCTCCAATCCTGTTTGTTGATGCTGATCAGTATTGTTGTTTGTCAGATGTGGTGATGGATTTTGAGATTGTCTCCACCGAGGACTGCAACATTGGCTCTGATGCTGTGGCCGCCGGCTTAGACTCTCATCATCCCAAGCAAAGGCAGGAAATGTATGTGAAATTGGAGCAGGATTTACTGAGTCAAATCAAAATGTGTCAGGCCAACCGTTTGTATTTTAAATCCACTGGTGAGGTGGCCAGCATGAACAAGTTCCAGGTATATTCTTTCACCTCTTCTGAAGATTAAATTGTCGTTTCTAAAGTCCATCATATCTTAGCAAATGGAGGAGCACACTAAGAAGGACTTGGATTCACTTCGTTTTGCATTTAAACGTGGCGACGCAGTACCCAAGTTCCATTACGAGGTGCGTGCCTTCTCCAAAGTCGTTATTTGCCCCGATCTGACCGATAACGAGTTGGAATTCTCTGTGCAGCAGGGGATTAACCTGAATGTGGCCAAAGACGCACATACCTACTGCAGGTAAGTAGTGAGGGAAAAAGCAAAATTTCATTTGGCTCTTAATTACACATGTCAAGTTCAAGATGAGCAACATCTTCCATGGGCGCCGCGCAAACGCCCAACAAAAAAAAGTTGTTCTCCGCATCAAGTTTTACCAGCAGATGTGAAACGTAGTGACGTCTTGTCTTGGTACTAAAAACTCTTGAAAATTTTTAGGATTGAATTTCCTTACCCTAAAGAAACACCTTTCAAAGAGAAGACTGGTGTCGTCAAGGATTCCAATAGTCCAGAATACAACTACAGCATCAAAATCCCTTTGAACATCAAAGACAAGAGCTGCCAACGCGTATTCAAAAGGTCCAATGCCAAAGTAGAGGTCTGGAACAAAGTGGGCTTCTTACGAAGTGATGTGTGTGTCGGGTCAATAGGGGTCAAACTGCAACCACTGGAGTCACAATGTATACTCCATGAGACGTTTCCGCTGATGGACGGACGTCGCGCTGTCGGCGGTCAACTGGAAATCAAGATACGACTTCGCAACCCTGTTGTCACCAAACAAATCGAAAAAGTGGAGGAAAAATGGCTGATCATTTCCTTTTGAATGTTGCGAAGGCCAGAAAATAAATCTCTTATTTTTTCCTTCTACATACTTTTCCATCGATAATAAAAATGTCGATGATGCAATGCAACAAAACACGTAGTTATTTACATTCAAAACAAAAGCTCTTCAATTTTGCATCGCTTGATTTCAAGTTTTTCTGTGTTTGTTTATGAATTACAAGTTTATGATGGTGGTGGATGGGGCTCTTAGTTTTAGTGTTTGTAACACTTTTGAGTCAAAGTGCGAGAAGCAACGAGCACACATCACACACACATAAGTCTTTTGAGATCACGCCTCGAATTTCTCCTTCTCAGGAATATCATCTTCGTCATCATCATCTTCGTCATCTTCATCATCGCCATCTTCAATGTCATCTCCTGACTTTTGAGCACAAGCTAGCTTGTAGACGATGCCAACCACAATCAAGAGAAAAACGACACAGCAAACGACAATAATGGCGATGAGCTCAATGGAGAGGACCAACTCTGGTCCCTTTTCTCCCTCTTGCCTTCGCACATCTGAGCTAGTAGGAGCCAGAGAGGGATTCACATCATTTTTATCTTCAGCATGGGAATCCAGTTGATTGATATCCTTGCTGTTTTGAGGCTTGTCAATGACCTCCGTATTATAGGCCGAGGTTCTGAAATCTGTGACCTCGGATTTGTTCCAATCAACACCAATAACACTGCCTTTGTCCTCGCGGGCAACAGCTTGAAATTGATAGTCCACTTTGGGTGAAACTTTAATGTCAATGCTGTTGACCTGTTGATTGACTAGTCCAGTCAGCTGGTAGTCTTGCGGGTTAATCTTTTGCCAGTACTTGACGAGGAATTGATCGGCGCACTCTCTCATCTCTATTAAACCCAACCAAGAGACTCTCACAGTTTGCAGATCAACTTGCTTGACTACTGGAGGACCCGTAAAGTAGGGGTTTTTCCCCGGTTCCCAACAATAGGCCTGGACAAGGCTGACAGGTGTGTGGAGAATATAAAGAATGGCACAACGCAAAATGAAGAGCCACATGATGGTGCTAAATCGGTGTCTCCTATCTATTTTTTCCAAAGGCTGCGGGGGCTAGGGTGGCCGGGTAGTAGTGGAACGAGACAAATCACATAATTGGCACAATTGAGATACAACTAGAGAGGATGTCTCTGCACAACTAGAACTACTTGTTGCATACAACTTCGTCGTCGTTCAGGGGTCCCCGAATCTATCTAAGCAGCGCCGTGTGCAAGTACATGTGAAGCATGTGGGCGAACGTGCGCTCCAAAGGCAGCATGGGCAAAGGGCACATGGCAGTGGCACTCCAGTTGGCGGCGGCCATGGCGGTATTGCCCGGCGGATGAGAGGCAACGTCACACTTGAACTGATGATCATCATCATCACCGCCGCTGCCACCATTGGACCCCAATTGGCATCTCACACACTCACTGCAAAAACTATGTATGTAGCCTCAAGTCCTCATTCATTACTGACACATATGGAGCATTGAGCCAAATACAGGAGGAGAAGGCCAATTGTTGTAAGTAAGTAGCGAGTAGGGGGAGGAAGAATCTACTAACGCTACATACTTCTGAGTTCTGTTGTCAGAGTGACAAATCATATTTGCATGTAAAATAGGAGACTTAGTTGACTGACAAACGAGATTACAAAGCAATGAATGCAGCAGCAATATTGACCTGCATGGTGCTTGTTTCAAAGTTATTCTATGCTTCGAAAGTGGAATCATTCTTCACGGCAGCAACAACAAACCAGCCTAATTCATGAGGCAATTTAAATGCCCATGAAATGGAAAATGGATTTCTCGCTTAAAGGGCGGTTTAGCTCTGGATGAAGGCAAACAGCAGCAGCGACCCTCTTCCCACGCCACTGTCAGACTGATAGGAGTAGAGCACCTCCATCCAGTACCCATCATCTCGGCAATGGTAAATTGCTAAGCAAGGATGCTGCTAAATGGAAATGAGGAAAATTATCTGTCAATGACGTATCATGACCAAGCATAGCATATGTCCTAATGTAGCTAATAATGCAAGCTCAAAGTGACTCATCTTCGTCTTCCTATTTATAGAAATAAAAAGAGGATCGTTTTTCTAAGAAGTGTGATAGCAGTATTCAAAAGGAAGTTCTTTGTGTTGTTTTGTAGCGTACTCGGGTAGCCTATCTTCTCCACTCCTTATTTTCCTAGATGACCAACACCACCTTCACCATAAATGTGGAAAACGTTTCTTTTGTCCGTGGAAAACCTTTCAAATCTTGGACTACACCCTTTGATCAAAAATTGGGGTCAACTTCAGGCTTCAGTTGTATGTATGTGCATCTTTTGCGGGTTTCCCTGGTCCTCTCCTCTGCCTGCTTTAATCCCATTATCAACAATGGTGCTGGCGAATGGCGTCCACTGACCATCATCATCATGGCGTCCATTGCTGAATTCAAAGAGCTGAACTTCAATGATAGTGAAAAATGTACAATCAAACCAGTTTTGCTTGCACTGCTTCATCTGTGCTTAGATTTTTCTCTCTACTTGATATTAATGATGGGGAAAAGGGTACTGGAAGAAGTACTATGTGCCGTGGACGAACGCCCACACAATGTTGTTTTCGAGTTCTCTTGCCTTGGCATTGCATAGCAGGAGGGTAAATGAGCATTTTGTTTGCCACCCTCTTTTCGCCGCTGCATCCTTAATGAAAACTGAAAAGTCTGAAAAGTGAAACGGAAAGAGATTGCTATCATTGCAAGAATCCGGCTTTATTTCGACATTTGAGCGAAGCTACTTAGATAATAGAATCAAATTTCTGCTTTGATTGACAAAACAAAAGGAGATGGAGAAGGTCCCAAGCCTAAAATACCAAAGTTTGATTGAATATGAAAGTAAACGAATTCATTTGTTGATTCTATTTTCTTATTTAGTATTCATTCATCAAGTCTTTTGACAGTAATGCTCCAGTGATACTTGCTGGTATTTCCTTCCATGAATTGACTCTTGAAAGTTCTAAAGCCAATAGATGAACATTTGCCATTTCCATCACTTGAAATCATTTCTTCTAGAGTCTCATTGATCGAGGCTACTTCACCCAAAAAGACATGAGTACATTTAAGACCTTTATATTCCAAACTGAAAATAAAGTCTTTGGCTTCGGAAGGTGAACCGAGCAACTTTACCCATTGGTAGTAAACTCCGTCCACTGTGGATGATGAGGTTATAAATACTCTTCCATAAGCTTCAATCTTGACTGGCAATATGGCATACTGACTAAGACCTAACTTTGTCAATGTTCCTATAGTTGTTGTAGTAGTGCCATTTTCCATAACTGTGAGGTTGGGATTTTCACGCAAAAAATTTTGCGAATTCCTATCGTACTCACTGACTGTTCCGGCAGCATTGATGGCAACAGGAGTGCCAAGTCTTTGGCCAACCTGAGAACCGGAGCGAACAACGTCAGCGCCCATGATGATGATGACTTTCTTGCCTTGCATCGTATTACATTGTAGTTTGTTGACACGAATAATCGTGTATTCGGGGATTCTTCCTTCCATGATCATGTCGTTTAGTTGGGTGGCCAACATGGCGTAGCTGTTGGAGTACATTCCATCCGAAATAAGAAGACGGAAACGTGTCACGGAAGAAGCAGTAATTTTCTTGTGGCTTAAAACCTGAAGTAATACAACTATTATGGAGCTTTTGCTCTTATAAAAGTATCTTCCATGTTCCATGAATGTAATAAACTTACCTGAATATTTGGGTTATCGACTTCACCACCTTCGCAAATCGTCAAAAGTGCGCCTTGTGTGAGAGACATCTTTAATTTTCTTGGTACCAAAGAGTTTGTCCAACTGAAATATTTCCCTTCAGAAATCGAAATTGGTGTTCACTGCAGTCCTTGTGCAGCCCGAGTTCCGACTCCGACTCTGTTTTCGTTTTTGGCGGTAAAACAAAAACTGAGAACTAAGATCGTTTTCAGACTAAAAAATGGATATTCAATTTTACTCTTGAAAAAAAAACGGAAGTTCGAAGGAATTTAGTAAATAATCTCAGTTTTCTCCATTTCTCCATGGCGGTTAGAAGAAGAATGTAGAAAAAATTCAACGTGCTTTACCTTTACCTTAGTACAACTTACAAGATTTCGGTATAAGAAGAAAATTAAAGCTCGAAATGATTTTTAAATTGGTAACCTCGGCAATACCTTCAATTCAGTTCAAAAAGGACCGTAAACTAATTGCGGATTACGTCTTCAAGCTTCATTACTTTGCTTCGTGCTTGATTTTTCTCGTTTGCTCTGCTCTCGTCACTGGCGACTATTTTGCCGATCCCATCAACTGCTTCACTCCAGGGGTTCAAGGAAGTAAAGTATTTTTGTAAATAATCCAAAGATGCGGTTTTTATACTAAAATATTTTGGTATTTTCTAGAGTTATTGAACCATTTCTGTTGGATTCAAGGAACATTCACTCTTCCTAAGGAGCAAGGAGGACCTCATCACGGCCTCGGAACTGATCCTTACAGCGATCCTGATGATGTGAGGTACCATGCTTGGTACCAATGGACATCCATCATGTTGTTCGGACAAGCTTTTTTATTTTACTTGCCATTTCACATTTGGAAGTCGCTTGAAAAAGGCCACATGCAAAGGCTGGTTCAAGACTTGAAAGGTCTTGCGTTGGAGTACATGTTCGACATTGACGATTTGGAGAATGAAGAAAAAGTAAAGTTTGCCGCTCAACGCCAAGCACTTGTCCGTCATTTCGCACACAATTTAGGAAAAAATAATCTTTATGCCGGAAAATACGTCTTGATGGAATTCGCTAATCTGATCAACATAATTTTCCAAATCTACATGATGAATGTCTTTCTGGGCGGTGAATTCGTCTTGTACGGAATCAAAATGTTTTGGAACATCAGTGGAGATTACATGAAGCGGACGGATATTTTCACAACAGTAAGAATAATGACTAAAAATTGCTCCCAAAAAGCTTTTTTTAACCATATTTTTTTTTTTTAGATTTTCCCCAGAGTGACCAAGTGTACATTTCACGATTACGCTTCCGCAGGCATCGTCAATACCAAAGATGCAATTTGTGTTTTGCCTTTTAACATGCTGAACGAAAAGATCTACATGTTCCTCTGGTACTGGTCAGGCTTCTTGGCCATCGTAACCGTTTTGCACTTTGCTACTCGCCTTATGACCATGGCCTCTAAATCTTTTAGAAAATATCAGGCTTTGAACCACGTAACAGGCCATTCACGACCTCAGGTGGCCTTCATTGTCTCAAAATGTAGATTTGGTGATTGGTTGATCTTGTTAAGGCTTTTGGAAAATATCGATGAACTGGTCATGCGTGAAATCATTAGTGAATTGCGGATGGAATTGCGCAAAAGAGGACAAAGTTATCATCAAAGACTTCCAATCCAACCCGAAAGAATTAACGTTGAAGACGATGCCGAATCTGGTAAGATTAAAAGTGTATCATACCACCAGCTGATTTCATAAAATCATTTTTCTAGGGACCTCTGAATTTTTGCCCGAATTAATCAAATGTGGAAAACCTTCAAGAACCTAAGATGAATTAGAAAAATGCTCAAGACAATGTAAGAAACTGAAATTA
Source organism: Oithona nana (assembly GCA_900157175.1). Classification (NCBI taxonomy): domain Eukaryota; kingdom Metazoa; phylum Arthropoda; class Copepoda; order Cyclopoida; family Oithonidae; genus Oithona; species Oithona nana. The sequence goes on from LT727893.1 coordinate 528,291, forward strand.
ATTGTATCAGACTTACCTTTTGAGTTATTCAAAATTGTCAAAAGTGAGAAAATATCGAATTTTGGATTTATGTTACCTATGCGAAAAATATCGCCGAAAATAAACTGTTTGGAGAATTTGAATTTTCCCGCGCGCCTCATTGAAAAAGAGAAATCTCATCTCACTGAGAGCACGCCTTGAACTGAGGCGAACAAAAGGTGAACGTTACCCGAAAGAGATAGTCTGTGCCAAGGTTTTCTGCTTTGAAATAAGGAAACGTACACTTTGACTCTACTCTACTGGTAGTGGTAAATAATGGCGACGCTTTGAAAAAGTTTAAAAAAGTGAGAAGCAAAAGTGTATTTATCGCAAAGCATTTCTAAAAAATCTCATTAACAACGTCAGAAAACCATAGGTAAGATTATAAAGAACATTTCAAACTGTGTCTTGTATTTCAAATTTCGCAAAATATTTAAGTTTTCGGGCCTAAAAAAGAGTTTCTTCAATTTCAAAACCTGTTTTAGGTAATACATAAAATAACTTCTTTGTGTCAAAACTTTACGCGTCAAAATTCCGCAAAAGAAAAGATAGTCAAATTACTGTCAAAATGTTTCAAAACAAGGAAAATTAAGATATTTTTAACTTTATTCAAGGTGTTCAAAATGTATGGTGGATTCAGTTCATTCGGTAAAAAGGTCGACGGCAAAAAGGTCAGTTACATTGACAATGCCACCTTTCGCCTACATTACCGCGTAACATTTACAATCTTGGCTGTTTGTTCCCTATTGACGACAAGCTACCAATACTTTGGCGCAGCCATTCAATGCATGGGTCAGGGAGTACCCGGAGGTCTCCTTAACACTTACTGTTGGATCCAAGGCACGTTCACCGTACCTGGACAGTTAACTGGACGGATCGGAAAAGATTTTCCACATCCTGGAGTCGGTCCAAGTGATGATCCGCAGCTTGTTGAAGTCACCGAAGACGGTGACGAAGTCAGACACGCTTGGTACCAATGGGTAGCGTTTACTTTAGCCGCCCAAGCCTTGTTATTTTATTTACCCCATTACATTTGGAAGTCGGCTGAAGGTGGACGGATCGGCTTGATGATCCAAGGTATGGATGAAAAGACTTTGATGGAACCCGAAGGCAAAGAAGATAAACGACGCGCCGCCGTCCAGTATTTCATCCGGACCATTGGCTCGCATAATAGCTACGTTGCTAAATATGTCGCATGCGAGGTTTTGAATTTTATCAACGTTTTGTTCCAAATTTATTTCATGGATTTGTTCTTGAACGGCCAATTTACTCAATATGGTTTGGATGTTTTGAGGACCAACGAAATGTTGCCACTTGAAGAGCGCGTTGATCCTTTGGCTAAAGTTTTTCCTAAACTGTCTAAATGTACTTTCAACGATTATGGACCATCGGGAACCGTTCAGCGAAAAGACGCGTTGTGCCTTTTGGCTGTCAATATCATCAATGAGAAGATTTACGTCTTTTTGTGGTTTTGGTTCTTTACTTTGGCTGTTTGGACTGGGATTCATATGCTTTTGAGAATTGTCACCATTGCTTCAGTAAACTTCAGGTGAACATTACATATTTCAAAAAAAAAAAATAATAATGATAATAATCTTTGTAATAATTCATAGCAAATGGATTCTTTTTCGTCACATAGACTTGGACCTGTATTGTGACACCAAGTAATGTTACAAAACTGTTGCTCCAACTATTATCTTCTGCTTTTAGCTGATTTTAAAAATGAAAAATCTGTAAGGCTTGAAAGAAGTTTTTCACATAAAATCAGCTACCTAACCAAACCCCTTTTTTTAATCATGAGACTCTCGGCTGCTGAATTCAATTATACTAAAAATATATCTATTTCTTTACAGGAAACACCAAGCATTCAAGCGTGCCAAAGGCAACGCCAAAACGGATACTTCTATGGTCGTGGAGAATTGCAACTTTGGCGATTTTTTCATTTTGATGCAATTGGCCAAACACCTACACCCAGGAATCTTCCGAGAATTTATCATTGATTTGCGCCAAGAATTGACTTTGAAAAATCGGCCATCCTTGCTTATCGGTCACGAAGACAGCAAATATTAAATCATCTCAATTTGCTTATGCTTAAAAAAATGAAAATTTTGTACAAGAATCTCTTCCATAATTTTTTTTTTTTACTATTAAATAATGAAGAAGATGGCATATCAGTATGTAAGCAGTTTTTTTCTATTTTTGCTACCTTTTGTGAATAGTGTTTAACTTGCATCAATAAATCAATTTTTACATATATCAGTCTACTCGTGAAAGTTTATTTACATTCTAGTTAAGCAGAGCAGATCTCACTTCAATTTGACGAAGAAAATTAATTTGGCTTTTCAGGAAACTAGAACTGAAGAAGATGAGGTTCACGAGATTTTGACCTAAATGTCGAAGGTTTTTTCCTTGTGTGATACAGAACTGCGGACACGCCTTCTCAGCCCTGCTACTGCCAGTTCATGACCCGCTCTCAGCTTGTCTCTTTTTGCTGACTAGTCCGGTAAGGCGAAACGGGCGCTCGCTGAGACATTTTGGCGCCTTAGTTGACCAGTCGACTGCGACTCATCACTCGACTTAGGCCATAATGAGGCTCGGCTTTGCCGAAGAATCGAAAAATTGGAAAATCCGGAAATTTCAAATTCCAAACTCATCGGATAAAAGATAAGTCTAAGATTAATTTTACGCCCTTGATTTATAGCCTTAATGTAACGAGGTCGAGCTTGCGACAAGACGGACGAGGGTCGCGGTCGGCCAGGTTTCAAGTATGATCATTGACCGGTTTACGGATTCTTGAGGCGGAATTCTGTTACCAATGGTCAGACTACGAGAATTGGTCAAGAATTGTACTTTAACCTGGTTGAAAGTGATGACTTCATATGGCTACGAGTTGCGGACTTTGACTTGAATTGTGGTGTTCAGCATTGTTCAACCCGCATCTATTACATTTTTGAATTCTTTGTATTCTTCACCACATTTTTGTCTACTTTCAGAAACAAAATGATCGTCAATGGGAACAAAAATCCTACGGAGACCCATACAAGAACCTCATAGTCTGGTGATCTCACACGAGAGTCTCTCTAGAGCCTTGAGAGAGGATCCCTTCGAGTTTTTCGTTGGTTTGGGCTCTCGTCGGGGATTGAAGTAGGGAGTCATGCTTCGGCCTTTGTTGGCTACCATTGGGCTACCAGACCTTGTCAATGATGGCGCCTGTCTGCGCTTAGATATGAGGTTCTTGAAATAGCGATGACCGGAGGATTGAAGACATCTCTGAAACGGAAGGCGCCAATGCCAATCGCGAGGTTCTTGAAGTAGCGACTCGACTGATTGAAATCATCACGGAAGTGAGGTTAGTTACACAAGTATGCGTTTTGATATAAAAGTAATTTTTTCTTTTGTTAGAGAATGATCGTCAATGTTTAAGATGTCGCCGGCAAGTACTCGTTTGCAAGTCCATTGGTGAATTTGGCATTCTCGACACGTTCCGGATTTCAATTTTCAACTTGTCGATCAATGATCCGTTCCGTTTTGGCATCATAAACCCGGACAAGTGATGTGGTCCTTGAATTCGGAGCTTAAGGATAAGTTGTCTTTTTCTTAAAATGGTAGACGATCGCGAAAAAGTTTCTTTTTCAACCAATTTGTGAACATGTCTTGTTCCCATTGGTCAAAGATGGTAATTACATTCGGTTTTCTGTAGTTAACACAGTATCACTGAGCTGGTCCCATTTTTGGGAGTCTGGTGATCCCTGGTGAGTTTTTGGCGAGTTCTTCGCTAATCACA
>LT727893.1:532516-654098 GCA_900157175.1 Oithona nana
AAATAGCGCAAATCAGCTGACGGCCTCGGAGGCCGCGGAGGCCGGGTTTATACGGCTAATAACCAGCGCCCTCATGAGTAAGGGCTGCATGCAAAGTTTCGACCTCCTAGCTTTGAAACTGAGACCGTGGTGCGGTGACACAGCAACGTACAGACACAATTTTTGGGTTTTCCTTTATATAGTTAGATTTTGTGCCCACGTTATTTGTTCTCATTGAAATTCCAAGAAAAACTTTTGCTCCTCAGCGTAATTCAACATAAAATGATTAGAATTTATTTCATCATATTGAGCAAAAGAAAACATTCTACAAACAAGCAAAGAATATATTGAAAATATTGCCAAAAAAAGTACAAACTATTGAAACAGAAAGGAAACATGCTTATCTAATCTGTTGATTAACGAGATGGGGTATTACGTTTATCTTCAACCTCCATTTCTGATGCGGCGTCCTGTAAAATGGAAATTTTATAATCGATAATTCTAAAAGACTGGAACCTTTTTTTTTTTTTTTAATTTACCGGATGAGCAACGGGAGTGACTCCTTTCATTCTCTGATCAATAGTAATGTACTGCTTGATAAGTCTAGCAATTTCATTGGCCTGTTCAGTTTGGATCCTGGTGATCCGTTGCTGCATCAGATTTCCACATTTCATGTCCAAAAACAAAGTTCCATCATCAGTTTGAACTTTGCGAGTAGAGATGACCTCGGTAAATGGATAATGAAGGAGAGTTTCATGGGTGATCAAATCAAGAAAACTGACTCCGTTCTTGTTGAGTGCTAGAATATGCTCAGATCCTTCACGCGGATCGCCCTCACGGCGTACCTGCAATGCAAAATATGCAAAATTGGGTTTCGTTCCTCTCATACAGAATACTATGTACTCACCGCAAAAAAGCTTGATCCGAATAGCGGCCAGACCGAGAGGATCTCCAAGACTTGTGCCTTGGCTTGACTGGGTGACTGATCTTGCACTTCTTCCCAACTACTTTGCACCATATTAACCCATTGCGGCGGTTTAATATCTTTAGCCGACAAAGCTGGCTTGGGCAAAAGGAACTTGGTTTCTTTGATACTGGGCTTCTGGTCCATGTCAGCGGCACGATGAAGAAGGGCAGCGACCTTGGCAATGTCGTAAACCACCTCCTGCTCGATTTGCTCCCCCGGCATGACCAATAGTAAGCCCTCCAGGTAATCCGGAGCGATTTGATTGAACACCACTTCTATGTAGAGCGTATTGTCCAGCCTCAAAGGATAGTGCCAGACGGACCTGCAGAAGATGAGGTAGTAGATGGCCCCGTCTCTCTGCAGCTCCGTGGTCACATCCAGGATGTAATGATCCTTGGCCAGGGGCACAGTAAAGGTTTCTCCCTCCACGATGCAGTAGAGGGAAAACTCTTCCATTTCGTTGGTGGAAGAGACTCCGATGACGTTGCACAACTCGTCAATGATGTCCTCAACCACTGTCGTGGATTTGGTATTGATAATACGTTCTGTACCGCCAGGCAAGCGATAAATTTGGCGCTTGGAATTGCGACCGGCACTAATCGCCGTAATTTCTTCAATGGAGGGAACATTTTTGCGACCGCCATACTTGAACGTTTTACGCAAATTGTGAAGGCATACCAAGGCTGTGCCATGGTAAGCGCGACGTTTATCATAAGCGGAAGTCTCCAAGTACTTGAACAGGTAGGGTTTGAGGACTTCAGAGCAATTGAAGTAGGCAGCAATAATGGAAAAAAGTCGCCATCCCTTTTGACACGAGTCCTGAAATCCATTTTTTAAAACATCATTTTGATTTAGGTTTGACAATATGTGATGATCACTTACAGCTGCTCCAGATTTGTTGTTGGTGGTCTGCTTCATTATTTGACAATACACTTCATCACGTAAAGGTTCGAATTTGTGGCAATACATAAGAATGGTTTCCACACAGTTCACCTCGTGTTGGTTCTTCAGCAACCCTAAGTCACCCATGTACCTCATGATGCTGGCAAAACACTCCAAGGCCATCTTGTTCAGGTCCGGCCTTTCCAGCCTCAATAATGAATGCTGCGAGAAACAAGATTATCAATCAGGTATACCTACTTGTTTTAAAAAAGAAAAAAGAAACTCACGGTGATCATCCGATCGGTCCATTTGACCATGTCAATGCGATCTTTCCATGTCCAATCAGCCTCATTGGCTCCAGAGCCCGATTTCTTCTTTTTGCCCTTTTTAGACTTATCTTTCAAGGACCCCTGATGATCAGTAACCCCTTCACTGCCGAGATTGTCAAACTTTTCTTGACCTTCTCGGAAAAAGCGCATGGCGAACTCTAGCAAAGGATGCTTGCCATCGTTGGCTACATTGGCCGCAGAGGCTGAGACCTCAGAAAGGCCATCTTCGACATCAGGAATAAGTCTCCTATTGGAATCCCAAGTGCCGTCTCCGTGGTCAGGAGGTCCACCATCGTAGTCAGGATCCAGGACTCCTATTGGACTATGGTTATTGTTGGTTTCTGGACTGTAATGGTCGCGATAGGAAGAGCGGGTAACGTTGGTAATCACTCGCATCTCCCGGCGAATGGCTTGAGGGGACATTCTTTCTACAAAGTCCGAGGGGAAAAGGCCATAGCGTCCGTCCTTGATGCCATACAGCCAGCCTTTTTCCGTGTAGGCGTCATGTTTGGGCACCACAGCAATGATTTCCCCTTTCTTGAAAGTTAAAGCACTCTCGTCTTTGCTGGAGAATTCCGCCAAGGCTTTGACGTAGTCATATTGGCCCGAATTGGCTTCAATGAGATATTGGTTGATCAAATCTCGTATTTGGCCGGCTTTGGGGGTGGTGACCACTAGTCTTCCTCCGGTGTGCATGGCTAATTGAAGGCCTGAATTTTTGACTGTGCTCACTTCACCAATATCTTCATAACTGTAGGTCTCGAGTACCTATGACAGAAAAATCACCAGAGTTCATACAAGCAAGGGAAAGTAAGTCGACTTTACGCTTCATAGCCATGATTAAGTTGCGCAAATTGAAGTGAACGCTGTCTGACTACTACTCCTACTGCTGCTTGCTCTGAGCCGTGAAAAGACTGACTGATTCTATTGACTTGACCGGCGGACAAATTTTTCACACGACGCAAAGTCCCCGCGCGTCATGTTCATTTCCTTTTTCTTGTTGTTTTCAAGCTACATAACTAAAAAAAGGTGTGGACTTCAATTCTTCAAGGACTCAATAAATCAGTATCTTAACCGCAATAGCAGCATCAGCAAGGTTTTTTTTGTCACAACTATCTAGCTAGGTATCTAATAGTTGATGACATGACATGAGAACAACTTTTCGAACTTGGATTTGTTGCGTTTAGAAATTTCGACAATCAACTAATATTATGTACTGGGAGAAAATATTGGCCATGAAAAATGGTAAAAAAAAAAAATCTGAATTTGCACACAATTTCATTCTAATCAACTTTCTCGATAAGGCAGCGCGCCGCCGAAAGAAATAGTTTAGATATGAGTTGGGATATTTACCTGTAAATAATCCGTTGGTAGCGATTTTTCTCTGCGTACCAAACGAATTCCACTATGCGATATGGCCAAATATTGCATGTCCTGCTCTTCTTTGTTTTGACCAGAAGACGATGAAGCAGCACTACTACTACTCACTGGGTACAATCTAGCAAAATAGGTGGGAAATTCTTTGGCCACTTCAATGATACTTTTCTTGGTGGATATTTTGTGTTGTTGGCTGAAAATATTCTTCAAACTAATGTGGTACTCATCCAGCAGGGTTTTCATGCGGGATCGATCCTCAGAGGAGAGGCGAATACATAAAGGCGAGAAGACGTCGGTGACAATCTGGCAAAAGATCAAGTTGATAGCCAAGGCAGAATGCACAGTTTCAGACGGAGAAAATATTTCTTTGCGGATTTTCAATGTCCAAGGCACCCGATTGTAGGTGAAAAATTGGTGGGTGTTGGGTGGGTGGTACTGAGTTTTGACTTCTTCCAGAGCTTGGTAGTCATCTTCATGGTCTTGGACCATGACAGGTAGGGGCCTGTCGTCGATGGGCTGCAAAAATTCTGAGGATTCTTCCAAATCGTATTTTTCAGTTGTCAATTGGGTGGAAGACGAAGCATGTCGTTGGACTTTAGCACCTGGTTTAATGGGTGGAGGTGGTGGAGCGGGTGGACCATGCATTGTCCTGCTTGGATCCGGCAGTGAACCATCTGGAGAATAAGCACTGGAGTCTGGTGATCCGTTTCCGCTTCGTTGTTTTGCGTTACGCATTAAACTGCTAAGAGCGGCCACCCCCTTGGCCAGGCCTTGAGTAGGTGGAGGGGGTGGCGGAAGAGGAATGTGAGAACCAGGAGATTGAAGATGGTTTTTCTTAGGTGCCTCAGGAATGTCAATTGACTTGTGCACTTCATCAACTGTATCCCATTTTTTTAGTTTCCCTTGAAAAAAGTAGTGTGAAAGCAGTGGTGCAGTAGTAAAGTGAAACTTGAAAAAAATTGGAACACGAAGAAAGGGGAATGAAAGAAAACGAAATCAGCCAATAAATTTACCTGCTCCCAATTTTTGCTCCATCAATAGTTTCTTTTTCTCGGCCAGCACACCAATCTCCGTCTCTTCTTCTACGCTGCTCTTCTTTGAATTTGTGGATTTGATGGAATTCTTGCGACTGCTGCTACTTCCTCCTCCAGTCACAGCCTCCAACTTTTCTTTCATTTGCGAGGTCAATTTGAGCTTACCAACGCTAGCGGAACTTGGCGAGTCTGATTGGCGATGGGCATGGTCTTCAAGGGTGGCCTCATCATCATCTTGAGACCATTCTAGATGCTGCTGCTGCATCATCATCTCATCCATACCTTCTGGATCGTGCTCTTGATCTTGTCGTTTCTCGCTCATTTTTCGCATCTTGAATTCAAAAAATCCTTCAGCTGATTGCTCTCCAGCAGCTAACTCTTCTTTGGGCGGAGGCCAACGCCACTTGCCTATCCGCACCGTTCTGGCTCGGGAGTAGGGATCCATGGGATGAAGTCCGTCTTGACGGGGAGTGTTGGGTGTACTCAGTGATCTTTGCTTCATCTCATAGTGATGGGCCAGTGCCACCTCATCATGCTTGTCTAGCACATCTCCAGCCGAGATTTTTCTTTCCAGTATTTCAATGTTTTGCTGTTGCTGCATGTACTGCGCCATTGGAATCATGGAAGGCAACGAAGGAGTGCCTTGGCCACCAATGCCGCCCATGATGGTGGACAATGAACTGGGGTTGGTGGAAGTTGAGGTTTGGTTTCCTGGACTCCCTGATTGCTGTAACAATTGAGTCAAGGCTTGATTTTGTAGCATCAACTGCTGTTGAATTTGCATATTTTGAGCTACTGCATTCTGTAAGAATGCCTGTTGGTAGGCTGCCTGTTGAGTATCAAGACTGGAAGGTTGAGAGGGGGGACTTCCGCCACTAGTTGCTGCTGCAGGGGCTGCTGCTGCTGGAGTCGACGTGTCACGCGGAGGGTTATTGCTCAGATTCAAACCAGACATATTAGGTAGGTTGGGCATACCAGGGACTGCACCCGGCACACCCGGCATAGTCATACCGGCCATATTGTAGACCGGCACAGGAACGTAGGTAAAGGCCATGGCTGAGCCCGAAGCCTCGGGTTGGCTGCTGGCATGTCCTCCTGTTGCTGCTGGCACTGGCATCATCAATGGTGATGTCATGCTAGGAGGGTTACTTCCCCCTAAAATGGGAGTAGGCATCAACATGGGCGGAGGCGACATGATGGGAGACATTTGTCCTTGAATAGGCTGAAAGCCAATATGTTCAGCTTCAGCCTGCTTTTCTTTTTGATCATCATCTTGGTTGCCTTGAAGTGCGTGGGCCAGCACATGAGATTTGACCAGGCCGGACATGTTGCTGTCTGAACTGTTGATTGAGTTAGCACGGCTTAAGGTAGCCACTACTTCTTGGTCATTGACCATGTCTTCGCCGCCTTCTCCGCCGCCTCTCATTGAGGCTGCCAATGATTTGGCATCACTGAGACCATCATCAACAGTTTGCCCATCCAGAACTGGACTGAAGAGATCATCAAGGAACTGGTCAACATCAGAAGCTTGGCTAGGAACTCGGACGCGATGGACATGAGAGGCAATAGATGGCGCTTCTGAGGTGTCAGACATGGCTGAAGATTTCATATCTCTTCTTAATTTGCCTCCGGACTTGACAAAGCGGGGATGTCCATGTCGATGTTTTCCCATCTCAAGTTCCAATTCTTGATCTAATTTTTCCGTGGCTTCAGCTTCTCGAAGCATTAACTTAGATTTGCCGGCGCCAAGTAAATCAGGTTGGCTAAAGTACCGATCGTTGAGAGTGGATTTGGTGCTCAAGCCAAGTTCAGTCCACTTGGAATCATCCTTATTGTCATCCTCGTCATCGTCATCATTGGCACCTGTCTCCGGCCCTCGATAGCGCCGATTCAATTTGCTTCCCGACAGTCCAAATGGATTTGTCAGATTATCCAAGGATTTACTTCGCGAGGCTGCTTTGCTGGCGGCTTGCTGTTCATCCTCGAAGTACCTTTCGTTCAGAACAGATCGAGAGAGACCCAATGCATTATTCTCACCCGACGAAGCTGTTTTGAGGGCCCGGTCATGAGATCTAGCCCGTAAGTTCCGATTGGCATTTTGCGGAGTCATTCGCCGTTCGGGACTTGCGGAGACACCGCGTGACCTAAAGCGCGGATCTCCGCCCTCCCGCAGCAACATCTCGGTATCCACAATCAATGGCAAAGTGCCTTTAGAGTGATCGACAGAGACCAAAAATGGATTGCGAGGCCGACCTTCATTTTGAGTGGCCCCCGGAAAAGAGGGTGGCAATTCCATTTCAGCCACCGCGTCCAAGACGTAGTCACCGCCGTTGATATCCACGCATTCCTCGCCGTTTTCCAACATCAGGCTCCACCCATTGAGTTCGTTTTCTTCAAGGCCTCGAGCGTCCAAAACGGCCGCAGCGAAATCCTCGGCTACAGTGGAGGATTCTACCCCACTGTGCAAAGTTTCTCCGTCCACACAGGTAGCGGCTAAACTCATTGATACCCTTTTCTTATTGGACCTCCATTCTAGAATGGAGGGTGGGTAATTTCGGCACATGTTTTGATCAGTCTGCTGCAACCCTCTTCCAGATCCGGATTTAAGTAATTTCTGTTGGCACACCCACTTGTAGCCGTCATGTCCATGATCAGAGACATACTTGAGGAGGTACTTGTGAAGCATTTTGGAGGGTGCAAAGGCTGAGAGACAATGTGCCAACAAAAGCCAGCCTCGTTCTCCATTGGCTTCGTTGTCGTTTTTCCAAGTCTGGTTGGCTAATTGGCAAAAGATCTCATCGCGCAACTTTTCATTTTGTATGCCTTTATGAGCAATGTAGTCAGCCATGATCTTCTCACGCATGCCACTTAAACTGTTATCGTTCATGAATCTCAAGATGAGCTTAAACAAGGCCAAAGACTCGAAGTAATCGCTCTCCTTCTGTTTGGGCAAAAAGGGAGTCTTGATGGGTTCGCGTTTCATTTGCCACAGATGAGACTTAAAGTAGATGTTTGCCACTTTGGAAAAGGCAAAATAATCGATGTCGTGGGGCAATTTCTTGATGATTGGCATCATCGGCAGTGGACCACCCATTTTACCTATGCATGAATAATTTCTCATTTCTAAATTGACCATTAAAAATTGAATACAAACAAACTTACCAAGATGGCGATCTGGCGCGTTGACCACCTCCCACTGGTCATTGTCCATTTTGCTAAAGACAAAGGCCAATTCCGCTGGAACCTCTAAATGATTAACTGAAGCCACTGCGCGGTTATTATGATTAACGCTGGCGCGACTTTCCTGAGAGCTAGCACGGAGTTGTCGCTGATGCTGTTGTTCTAGTGCAATCTGGCCATGCGACATTCGCTCATCCATTTCCCGCTTGCGAAGCTTCTGCATTTCCGACTTCATTTGGCCGTAGATGCTTTGCTGTTTCTTCATGCGATAAACTGCTTGGAGAGCCACCACACCTCTCAGGACTTTGGAATACTTTTTTCTGACACAGTATCCCCGGTAGGCGGATTGGATACAAATGGCGCTTTCTTTCATTTTTTCATAGCGATGTCGAGCTAGGTAGCCTCGTACGTATCTTTGTAATTTGAGCACTTCGACTTCCAAGATGTCCTGTCTTTGTTTCTCCAAAACAGCCTCCAGGTTTTCACGCATAAACACTTTGGTGGATCCCATGGCGTAATCATCTCTTTCTACCCGGAAGTTTTCCAGAATGATGCGGCCGATCTCTTTGGTGGGGGCTCCACGGATATTGATACTTCGGGGGTCTAAAAGACATCGGTATCGTTGAGCAAAGGCCAAATACTTCATCCGGACTGGATAGCCAGTTTTGCGAATCTTGATGGTTTCCAACATTCCCATGTATCGCAGTTGCTCAAGCACCAGTGGCATGTCGAATTTCATGGGCGTTTTGTCGCTATTGGGTTTGATGCATCTCACAAAATGAGGGTGACATTGCGACATGAGTCCTGAAAAAAAGGGGTAATTGAAAATAGGTGAAAATTGGACAGGACAATTGGTATGTATGTATACCTAAAAGCTGGCCTAAAGATTCCTGGAAACGAGCAGACACTGTCGGAGTTCTGGGTTTCATGGTGATGAATTGACCATTGGGTTTGTGCATCGTCCTGGCTGTCTCATTCAAATTATGCAAATCCAGAAACATTTTAGAAATGAGCTTGTCCTTGGAACTGATCAGAAGGGCCATGACATCATATCGCAGAGTGTCCCGATTCTTATCCAAAAATCCTTCCACGTTGTACCAGACTTGTCCGGCAAAGTGCTTGACACCGAATTCCATCGAGGACATCCTGGGTCTAGAGTAGAGCTCGTTCAAGGCATGATTGTAGTGACACTTTTCCAGGAAGCTCAAGTCGCTGGCTTTGGGGAAATTGGATTCATCGTCCAACAAATGAAAGATGCCCACGGGTTTTTTGCTCAAGATGTGCAAAACCGGATGATTGTCAAAGAACCCAATGGGCGTCCACTCAATTTTCTCCTTGGCATACTCTGCCTGTTCGCTTTTGAAGATTATCTTGTTGACGTAGTATTGCAAGCTTTCGTTAGCGTAATTGACACAGAGTTGTTCGAAACTGTTCTCTGCAAAGTCTTCAAAACCAAACAGGTCTAAAATACCAATGGTATTCTTGATGGTTGTGCTCAGATGCTGTTGTTGTCTTCGGCTTGAGGGCGCCATCACCTTGTTGATCCGGGTCATCAGCCAGGTAAAAAGGGAGGAATACAAGGCTTTGGCAATGGCATCCCTGGCGTCCAGTGCTTGGTCAATGTTCAAGGGCATTCCCACTAGGTTGTCAGGCTTGTTTCCTCCAGCATTGCCTGCGTGCATTTGCCTCATGGTAAGGGCCTTTTTGATCCCATTGACCGACAGTTGCAAAAGGTGAGCTCCCCATTTGATTTCCACTTCCGAGCCAATTTCCACCCCTTCGTAGCCATGTTTCAACTGCTTGCGGTGGAAATAGATGTTGCCCAAGTGGAGTATGGCGGCTAAGATTTTGTAAATGGTTTCGCACTCTTCAGTGGAAAAGCTTAAGACTTGCAAAGCAGACTGCAAGGTTTCAAAATCCTCTTTGTCATTTTTACCCTCTACAGCCACTGTCCCCCCTTGATTCAAGTAGAAATACTTGTCAGCCGTCATCAAACCATACTTTTCCTTTTGCTCCGACGGCAATCCGTGCAGTAGTTCGTAAAATATGTGGTAATTTCTCTCTTCGGAGATCTGCGAAACAATGCGGGATTTTTCTAGAAGATAATCAGTCAGCTTGGCACCCGAAATCACACCATCTTTGAAGACAATTTGAAGGAATTTGCCGAAACGAGAGGAATTGTCATTCCTTGTGGTCTTGGCATTGCCAAAGCTTTCCAGCATGGGTAAAGCCTCCAAGATCTGTTCGGTGATCAAATTGGAGGGAGATTTATTGACGGCGGCCAGGTATTGGGTGATCAGCTTGGCGGACTCGGTCTTGCCAGCTCCCGACTCACCGGTCATCATCAGCACTTGGGACTGCCCGTTCTTACTGAGCAATCGGTGGTAGGCGGCTGCTCCCACGGCGAACAAATGGGGTGACAGCGTACCAAGGATTTGACCGTCATACTTGTTGACATGGTCCAATCCATAAATGTCAAACATGCGTAACGGGTTGACGGCCACCAAGACACTACCCACGTAGGTGTAGATGTGATGATTGTCATACCGAATACGAAGATTCCACAAGACTGAGGCTTCGTTGAGGTCACTCAGGCTGACCATATCCTCCACTCCATTCTGGCCTAGGTCCTCTCGCGACTTGACTGAACTCAAGTTGTTGAGAGTGAAGGTCTTGCTCACATTGTTGATCAAAGCTTGAACCGTGATGACCTGAGCAGCTCGATGGAACTCTACCACTTCGCCGGGGAGGACGTAGCCCACCCCAGGGTCGAACCAGACCAGGTCCCCCGGTCTAAAGGCTCTGGTCAAATGCATTTTGGGGCCAAAATGATGTCTCAAATTCTGATTATTCCACCCATGATCAATACGATCTGTCAGAAGTTACTGGGTTGGGTAACTTTACTTGTGGGCCAACTTGGCCAACTTTGGCCGTCTAGAACCCCGCCCAACCTGCTGAAGTACCTGCTGCTGCAGCTACTCTACCACCACCACCTGTAAACATGAGAAAACTTCCTCCAAGGCAGGCTAAAGGCAGCCAGGTAAAGAGCCAAGAGCCAGGCTGCTGCTGCTGCTGGAGAACCAAGGTCCGACCAAGGAAAATAGTGTCTTTGCTCTAACTATCATCGAGTCAATCTTACTTCAAGAACTTTTAAAATCATATCGCCTACTCGAATGAAGTGTTTGTAGGTAGCCGATGATCTTGGATAATCATTAAAAATCTTCTTGGTAAATTACTTCAAGATGCCCCCATAAACCTAGACTTTCAACACTGTAGCGGTACGTACGTACGTCGCACGTTAGGTATTTGCCGGTCGCTACATAGATGTGGTCTGCAAAATAAGAAGGTGGCGCGCGCAGAACTTTAGAGTAGGACAGGGTATTTCAATAACAAGCTAGATACAAGCCCTGTGTGTTGGCTTTTAAATCACCCTAAAAAATTCTGAAACTGGCACTTAAAATGGGTTCAAAAATATTTCTTTTTAAAAAATCCCTTCAAAAACAGGGCTACCTTGTAGCTGCAATACCCTGTAGAATTTTTCCATTGCTGCTGCTGGCCATGGAATCTAAGAAGGACCATTTTCACTTTTAGAGGTCTACATTCCTTCCTTCCTGCCTGCGCTACCACCCTGCTTTAAAAAATAGCGGAGTAAGGATTTCCGCACTACGTACACATGTGCTGCGTGTTTCATTCATACATATCTTAGGGTAGGGGTGGTGGGAAAAAAAAAGTTTTGAGTGATTTTGACCCGAATATTATGTAGTAGTTGATGTGTGTATTATGAAACATCATATCTTGACTTTCATGTTATTGTCATGTTCACTATTATAAAGCAATTGGAGGCCATCTTGTAAGGCTTTTACTTCTTGGCTGGTTTTTCCCAGCAATGTTAACTTGAAGGAATACTCATTCATATCCTTTTGAAAATGAGTATCGTTTTCCATGAGGTATCTCAAGTGGGTGACGTAGCTATTCAAAGCCGAAGGAGGTGGAGAGACCTCCAACTCAAGCGCTTTTTGGCTCTTTTGTTGGCATCCGTCAATGCTCCAAATTCGAAAGGATTTCAAGGACCAATTGTTCATCACTTGATGATCACATTTTGACTCTCTGGTCTCATACTCTACAATCTCATTTTGATCATTGAATATTTCCACAATGTAAGTGTAATCAGATTCGGCGTCTCCCGCCGCTGGCGATTCCCATTGAATACGATAATTGAAATAGATTTGTCCATCGTCGGGGTAAGCACTCCATGAACCCATAGCTTGACTGGGAGGGTCAGGACGAGTAGCCACCTCTTCCAAATCATGCCTGATGACCTCTTTGCCATTGAAGTAAGTCGATGCTTGCAGGGAGAAGCGTCTACCTACCGGTAATTCCCCAAAGTTTGCTTTGTAGTACTGATTTCTGTCGAATCCGGAACTTCTTCGTAGGACACATTGGTCATGCAAAAAGGCTTCTTGTCTCATGATAGATTCACCGTCGCTGAGTGTCAAGACATACATAAACCTCTTGAGATAATTATCGTCTAGAAAATTAACAATCTGGGGTTCAGATAATGTAATTTGAATCTTGGAACTTGAAACGAGATGAAGATTCTTATCGACTTTGACATTCCATAAGGGTCCAAAATCCGCATCGATCACCGTGATGATTTTCAAGGCGACGTCAATACCTAACTTTTCGGCGATCAAATCAAGCAAATATCTCACGTCTAGGGAATGTTTTTGGTGATGACTTTTCTCTGCTGTCGGCGACGATTCTTTCAGTCTCCTCTGATATTGATCTAGTAACTTTGACATAGGCCTAAGCAACGTTTTGATATGAATGTTTCGTCAGATAGTTCAAAATCATTTACCTTAACCCTGTAAAGCTGATCCAAAGTAAGGTATAAAAATTGGCCAAAATATACAAAGTAATGAGACAAAGCACACTAATCATGATGTAAGAATAAAAATTGACATGTGGGGTGACACAATTGTATAGATTATCTTCATGTTGACAGGTTTGATAATGAACTCTTTCACAGACCAATTGAGAGGCATTGCATTTGAAGAATGTTTTCCCGCTAAGAATCCATAACCAGACATTGTAAGCAATGGCAAATGTAAATTCCAACACATTTTTAAATATATAGGATATAGTAAAAGTTTTGGAGTTATAAAATTCAGATTGGAATTCCTTGTACGAAGATGCGTTTTCAATTTGAAATTGTTCTGAAAAGTATAAAAAAGAAAAGTTTAAAACGAGGCAAAGAATGAAGAAAGCAGCTAGGATACCTACCCAAGTTGTCATTTTTTGACACTGCTCTGACAAGTAAAGTGTAAAATTGGCGCAATTTCATGCCACCAGCAGTAGTTCTAAAAAGTATTCGATTAGAAACTTGCCTATTCGACATATTACTTTACTTGTGTACCGAGTAAAAAATTTCTCTATAAAAACAAGTGCAGAAGGACCTATGATGATAACATAAGGTAGAAATGAGTAGAATTGAGACATGACTTCTACGGTGCAATAGCTATCGATAAAGCCCATGGGTGTCTGAAATAAAAACAAATCTTATAATTTGTACTTCGCCAGAAATAGTAAAAGTGGATGTCCTTTACTACTGATGAAGATGACTTGAAACTGGTATTGTAAACCGAGCAACTCATTTCAGAGTTAGCCGTGGGTATGGCAAACAATCCAATCAGTATGATGGTATAAGTCACATAGTCCTTTGGTAAGACAAGCAGCGGCGGGAAAATGACAAACTTAAATTATCCGGAAAAGCATGACAGTCCAAGCACTTACTTGCAGTTGATCCCACCAAGGTGAAAATGCGGCTTGAGCTTCAGACAAGTCCAAAATTCCTCCTCGAGCCAGTGAGTTTCCTATGAAAAGGGCCATATTTATTTTCTATTCTATCTACTTTCCGTCGTGTCGCCACTTTGCAAGTGTCCTTGACAACCATTCGGCGACGACAAACAATTGGATTTTACTACCAACTTGGACGAAGCCACGAAAGCTATGAATCTTACAGAGTAGGCAAGCAAAGGAAAGCTTTTTTATGCATTTATTTTTTCAAACATAGGCTTGCCAGCCGGCAAAGAGAAGAGCTAAATTGTTAGGGTCTGTGGCCTGCTGAATAAGAGAGTTGACTTGTCCTTCGACGGAGAGCTTACTGCCTTCTTCACGACCTTCCAATTTTTGTGTAACACGTAACAAGGCCCTTTCAGCCAACTTGTTGGTGTTCTTTCCATCTCTTCCAAAATTTTCCCATTTCTGCAATAGATACTCCGGAGGTTGCTTGCCATGTTGAATTCGGTAGGCTTGTGCGGGGGTCAGAGACCAGTTATAGAGTGGATCGAACATTAGCACTTCTAAAATGGTCAGAATAGCATCTTTGTTGCTTCGTAAAACTCTCATGGTGGCTTCAGCGCTTTTACGGAAGGTTCCTTCCACACCACTAGGGCCAAAACCATCGATGATGTCTCTGGTCAGTCTGAAGGGTACAGTTTCTGGTGTGGGCAATATTTTGCCCTGTTCGAAGGCAATGCCAAGATCTAGAAAAAACATTTTTAAATAATGTACATATGTACAAAAATACTCGTTTCATAGTTTACCTATGTGGACTAGCTCAGCCGAATACTTATCGATCAAAATGTTGTGTATGTGCCTGTCCCCAAGGCCCAAAATGTATCCAACCATAGAGGAGGCAGCGCAGGATCTGAAAATTTTCAATGTCACATTATTCATTCTGCTTTTAAAAAGGTAAAAAAAAAGTGACAGCCAAAATTGTACCTGGTGTATGCTAATCGTCGTTTGAAGTGTTGATCCACATTGGGGAAATTTTCGTAGAAAAAGTGTCGAAAGACGGGAGTGAAATTTTGACAAATATCTTGAAATATTTTGATGAGTAAAGCTTTGCTTTCCGTTTCCACTTTAGCTCTGTCGTGTAAATCTTTGGCTTTGGCCCGTTTTTGAGCACATTTTTTGCTCACTTCAGCCATCACTGCTTGGCACTTTTTTGCTTTCCATTCTTGTGGATGATACTTTCCATGTGCGCCGGAAATCTTGTCTGGGCCAATCAAAAAATCGCTGATAGGCTCTGTGTTGACGCACCATTCTAAAATCCCTGATCTCTGAGACAAGGGCACCACTTTGAAGGTTCGGATTCCAAGTTGACTTTTCGGTACGGATTGCTTCAAAAGGCTATTGATCAAGCCAAAGACTTGTTGCATAACTGCATCCTGCCTCAAATCATCTCGACCTTTAAGAAGTTGAGGTCGACTTTTCCCATCCGTCCCAACACAACTCATTTTCTTGGGTGCGTTGATGCCCCCCACCATGTGGTATTCTGTCGCAAAACGAGCGATGCCACAAAAATCATTAGCTAAATGGTTGTCGTTGAAGTACCAGTCGCCGCCAACCTTGGAAATTGGCAGTGAATGTGTGGGCAACAAAACGTCTTCCATTCGCTGTAACTTCATTAGAGGATCATTTCTGGAAATACTATTCTTCTTGTCATTCTCCGGCTTCTTGTAAGCTAATTGAATCAGTGCAACAGACAGCAATTCCGTTTTCTTGGCAATATCATTGATTTCAACCCGCCTTTGTTTCAATTTCTGCAACACTTTTTTGGCCACTTTGGCGCGCGGAGCAAGAGAGTTTTCTTCATCTTCTTGGATGATTTTGCTGCTACCACCAGCTTTCAATGGCTTCTTTTCAATGACTTCGTCCAAGTTGGAATTGACCAGAGCCAAAATAATTGGAAGAGTGTGATAGGGGTGTTGCGTTCCACACCGAAGTATAAGGTTTTCCAGGATACTAGAAAAGGTTCCTGTCGGCTCTGCAGTCACCATTCGAGCGCATAACTGATACAATAGCCCCACGAATTTATAGTCTGGAATTTGTTGAAGTGCCGTTTCAACAATTTGGTTGGCCGCTGCATTATCTGGGTTGGCGAACCACAAGGAAATCCATCGATATATTTTCATATCATTCTTTTCATTTTGATTAGCCAATGCTCGAGCATAGTTTTCCAAAGCCAACGTCAAAAAATTGTTTCGCTCTTCCATCTTGGCCATCATTTCGCGTTTGTCCAGGTTGGAATTTCTCTCCAGAATGACTAAGGTGGTGGTGCCTTTGACTTTTTCCTCTTTCATCATTTTATGATCGTGGCTCATCTCCTGCAGAATGGCTTGTTTGTCTTCGTAATCTTTGGAATTCATGTAGTTGACTATCAAAGTGTACTGCTCATCACAAAAGGTGGCAAGTCGAATGTAGGCCTCGGCCAAGTCATTGACAAATGTTTTGACCTCCTCCTCGTCATCATTCGTCAAACTTGCAGCCTCTTGCAATTGTTCTTTATACAGTCGTATTGATTCTAGGAAGCAGTCCTCCAAAATGGCCGTAGAAGAATGGGATCTCAGATGCCACATCCAAGAACCTAGCAATGACAAGGCGTCCGGCAGGAGCTGGCATCGACTATTTGGAATTGACGTCTTCCTCCGTAAATGTTTGATAAGTAAATCAAGCTGTTTGGCAGCCTCGTCTTTTTGCCCCCATGCCCAAAATAAGCGACATTTCTCATACTTGATTTTGTCTTGGAAGAATTCACTAGAACTACTACGAGAATGTGACATATGACACACCTTGTCCAATTCCAGTAGAGTTTTGTAGCCAAATCCAAAGTCTTCGTTGTCATGTGCGTTTTGAACCAATTGAAAAGAATTGGTGATCAGCGCTTCTAAACTAATTTTTTGGATGGCTTTAGACTTGGAAAGGCGAACTTTGCTTGGGCTGTTCCTTTGGTTATTGTAATCTTCAATACTCAATACCCCCTGAAGGATTTGACAACGTTGCTTGAGAATCCGTTTCAAGTATTTGTAATCCATGAATTGCTTGTCGTTTTGATAAGTGGCGCAATTTGCAATCAGCACCTTCAAGCCAGTATTTTCATCACTCTCCAAGGCACAATGAAAATCTTTCATCTCATTCAGAATCTGCAAATTGGCCATGTTGTCATACATTTCAGTCATGATGATAACATTTTTTGAGTCCATTTGTTTGGATTGGAGCAAGTGCAATTGATTTTCAAAGCTGTCCTCAGCAAAGTTTTTGTCCACGAGCAATCCGGTTAACTTTTGCAAACTCTGGTCAAAGTCATGCCATGATGCCAATTCCTGTTGGCAGTTTTTCTGATATTCTTTTAATGTATGATGCAAACCCGTTTCTTCCATCGATGTCAGCAGTCCTCTCTGGTAGTATTCGTAATTTTGGCTAGTTTTCAAGCCTGCTGCTTGCTCAATATTCAAATGTGCATCAAACATTGCAAGCGCAATAGGAAATTCTTTTTGTGCCAATAAGTGTTGCATATGAGAATGCAAATCTAAATTTCGTCTCGATCCACAGCCTTGAACGGCATAAGGTTCGGCCAAAGCTGAATAAGAATCCGCTAATAGAGTTTGACATAAATTGGAATCCTGGAGTTTGGCCTCGTCAATGGCATCTATGAGAGATTTCCGCAAACATCCCAGTGCTTGGCTATTCTTAATGTCATTGTTGAGGCAACTTTTACTCAATTGTGAGTAGCACCAGACATCCTATAAGAGTAGTATAATGAACACTTCAATTTCTTTTGTGCCAAATTTTGTACTTACACAATATGCAACGCAGGATGTGAACTCTTGACATTGGAAAGCTGCAAAGGCCACATGCAAGTAATTGAGACTGGGAATCCAGAAATGATCGTCCCATTTGCTTGATTTAGGTCCCAACGACTGTGTTCTTAAGTAGGCAACCAATTGAAGCATAGTCTTCAAGCATTCCTTATCGCAAATTTCCCGCGAAATAAAGTATTGGCGGAAAAAGGCGGAAATACCCTGGCGGCGGAAATGGGATTCTTTCAAGTCTCGGCAGACTTGTAACATGTCATGTACTAAGCCGGGGAATATAACTCGACAAAATTCTGGCACTTTTAGGGCCAAAGGAATCAAATGCAGGCCGTACATTGAGGAGCTTTTGGATAAGTGGGAATTTTTCACTTCGGGATAGCACTTCAATAAATGAACAACTAAAGAAGTGATCCAGACATCGTGTTTTTCCTTTGGATACCAACCATGGTAATCTTGGCATCTTTTTTCAATTGTCTGGTAGTTCAATGATACCAGGGACGAGGAAGAAGGAGTTTTGACAGATTGAGGGAACACTTTGCGAAAGGAAACTAAGATAGGATCCTCACTTGAAAAATCAGATGAAGTTGCCAAAGCTTTCTTAAGACCATCAATGGCTGAGTGGGAAATGGAACTATTCGGGCTCACCACGTACTTTTTCAAGACTTGTACCAACGCCTCAGATGCTGAAACATTCATGGAGAAAGTAAGTAATATTTTTAGCTTACCAAAAACAACATTTCATGGTCTTACCAACAGGGATTTCTATCGGAAAGAGAATCGTGGTTTGCAAATCTAAAGGTCCGATGACTCCTAAGCATTCATTGGCAACAATCTTCAACTCCTGATCACATTTGGATAAATCCGTCAATTTTCGTATCATTTGGTGCAATAGACTATTCTTGGCATCTTCAGAAAAGCCTCGTGTTTTCATTAGTTGTACTACCATCAGACGAATGTCACTTTTGCACTGTTGTAGTATATCTTTGAGTCTTGACAAACTGCCTTGCTGTGGCCTTACTTTTTGATTGAAAATCGCCAACTCTTCAGCCAAAGATTTCAGACTTAGTTCCTTAGTGCCCAAGATCCGATTTAATTCCATAGGGAAGGGTTCAAATTGAAACATCATTTCTCCCATTTTCCATTGCTTCTTGTGCCGGAGGATCATTTGTAGTAGCAAACTTTCCGCTTGACCCTCGTGTCCACAAGATATGATGGTGTTGACAACCATTGGCAATGACGCGTACAAAACATGGTTATTATCACTCCAATCTTCATCTAATTGCACGTAGACCAAGAGAACTTTTTCGATGACTTTCAGACACATCTTTCTGACAATCACTTCTTGTCTCTTGGAATACAAAAAGGAGCAATTATGAAGAATGAACCAAGACACATACGGCCAAAATGGTTGAATGATAGAGTTACACTTCATATCTTGCTGAAGTGTGTCCAAAATCAGCCAGACGGCATGAAAACATGCTTGCCAGCCCAATAATACAGCTTGGTTTGGGCTCTGCAAGGGTTTAAAAACGGTTGACAATAATCGCTGCAAGGAATCTGGTTGCAAATTAACTAAACCACAGAGTAAGCTTGATGATGATGATGATAACCTTGATGCTGGAAAGGATTCTTTCAATGCTGTCATAAACCGTTGAAAACTTGCCACGTTCAAGTTGCTGTGGGTAGTTGACATCGCATCCACATCTGGTTTCTCGCCAAAAATATCTTCAAAATGTCTGGAATCTTTTAAGCGTCTTAAAATAAGGCCAATAACTTCAGGAAAAACCGAGTTTAATTTTTCCGTATGTTTTTCGATTGACATGGATTTTGAGCATAACATATTCAATGGATCACTTTGCCCTTGTAAGTAATAGGTGACGCTGTAAATGGATGCTAAAGGAGCAAAATTATCTTCAACAACATTGGCCACACTTTTTTGTAAAAGGCTGCACAAGTACTCCACCATTGTGGCATCGTTGGCGTAATGACTCATCAAAATGGGTATAAGTTCCTCTTCGTTTTCCACAAGGAAACTTTTCAAGTCATTGGCAACAAAGCCAAAGGGAAAACTTTTGACATTTGCATACTGTATGAAATCGTAGATCAGTTGTCCAAGCAAGGGTTTGAGCAATAACGTCATGTCTTCTGACATACTTTGGGATAGTGTTTTCATGGCCACTTGTAACGTTTCCATGGAATCCTTACTTTGAGTCCATACTCGAACCACAGCTTTCATCACACCAAGTGTAGACTTAGGACGAGTGGCCTAGATTTCAAAATAAATGTAACTGTACAGAGTGTCCCAACAAGTTTTGGATGGATAGTTTTTAGTACAAATCTCAAATCCGAGTGAAATTATAATTTGGAAATTTTTCCCCAAAAAATTCGTCAAATTGAAGGGAGAAGGAGATCTGCAATGCTTACAAACTTACAAACTTTCACGAATTTTTTCGCCTTTCGTGAGATTTTCAGATTTTTTCTAAATTCCTGTCCAAAACTTGTTGAGACGCCTGGCTAAAATAAACTTAGTAAGTAGAAAGGCTTACGAGTAAAGGAAGAAAGACATTGAGTTTGGAGGCCAATATATTGGTAGTCTGGTCATGTGCCTCTATAAGCTCTTCTTGGCTCGGTACATATCTCCACTCATGCATTGTATCCGTCAGATGGGAAAGCAATCTTTTGAATTCTGTATCGGGCAATTGCGGGGCAATCCGATGAAATTGTTTGATGGCTTCATCTCGGACCAACTGGCATGGATTTCTGGTGAATTTTGAGAGCAACAAGTAAGAAGGAATCTTTTCCGTTTCCACTACGTCATACTCTTCTTCGTGACTGGCCATTTGATACACTTTCAGAGTAAAATTGGCCCAAGTGCCATGCAAATCCTTTTCGGCTAACTTTGCTATACAAAAGACCAGGGAAATCTGCACCTTGGGAGAAAATAGACGTCTGGTACTTTGAACGGAGAGGAATCCGTGGACAAATGTCAAAGCATTTTTCTTCATCAGGGGAGCTTTTTCTGCTAGTGTGTCAATATTTTCAATACAAAGAGCTACCCAGCTCATCAATTTTTCAAAGTCATCTGGTTGGTAATTAAAAAATAGGACTTTCACCAGGCTCTGTAGGAGAGAAAATATTCGGTACAAGATAGGTTGGTCAAATTTGGGTTGTCCTCCATCTGCCGATGCCACTGAAAATAATCCTTCCAGGCCAGAGGTGATGATGTGGAGGACCTTGATGGGGGGTTGTATTTCATCCAGAAACGACTTGAGACATTCGGTAAATTCTACAATTTGATGGTCATTGCTACTTGAAACACCTTTGCCTACAACCCGCGAAAGGTTCTGAACTGTTTCCATTGCTAGCTGCTTGGCTTCTTTGTCTTCTCCAAATGCATCGTTGACTTGACAATCACCAAATAAAGCATCCTTGTTGCTGCCTTGCACTAACAATTTCAAATACTTTAGGAAAATAGCGTTGCATTCATTCTGTATCTTTTTAGTTTGAAACATGTTCCATGATTGAAGTAGTACTTTCAATTTCTCCATATGTAAGGACTTCACTGTCAGCACTTGGTCTAAACTGTTCAATGCTTGGCAAGCAAGATTGGCAATCACATTTTCAAATCGATTCTCCTCCTCAAATCGTAATGCAATAGATTGCATTTTGACATAAATCAAGTCTAACAGGTGGCAATAATTCAATGCCATTTGAATCATGTATAGTGGCTGCTGCTGCTGCTGTTGCTGAGTTGATGAATTCTTTAACTTTTCCATGATGGCTCCGGAAAGTTGTATCAACACATCTTTGATTTCTTCTTTTAGAATGGAACACAATGTAATTTTCTGACAAGTAGTCCTAACTTGATCTTGCTTCTTCTCAGTGATCTTGATTGGCAAGACTAGGTGAACTGATTCAAGCAACCTGTTTTCGAACGTTATGGTATTGATTTTTGAGGAGGAGGAGGTGGGCTTTGTTTCAATTTCCTTCAACTCTTGAATCACGTGATGCATTGATTTCGGTGGCACCATGAGGGCAACAAAACACTTACTTAAAGTGTCATGGTCTAAAGACCAAAACCACTTGGTGCCAGAAATGCTTTCTATCACATGTTCGTCGTGAGGGACAAGCCACCTCAAAATGCTCAGCCGGTACTCCGGATCCAATTTTTTTGAACTGGTCAGCAGGAGAAGCAATGTCCTGACAGATGCACTGGAGTACTTCAATCGTCTGTCCAAATACAACTTGTAGACTTTGTCTAAATCGAAATTCAATTCTAATCGAATCATTGTGCGGAGTAAATGGTGACCGGAATCAATGCATTGGTTGTCAATATTGATAGCTGCGTCCCAAATAACAGAGGAATTCTTGGGATTTCTGCGCTTCACAAGACTACTGCAACACCTGAAAATAATTGATCATTGCCGGAAATTACTCATTTGCCACTCTTTCCTTAAGAAATTGTCTTACCTAAGCAGGTGATCCTTGACCTGTGCTGATCGAGATTGCTTGAGCAAATCCAGTAACTTGACTTCAGCTTGATCGAACTCAACATTATTCAAATGTTCAATCAGTCCATTGAGTATTTGAATCCATGGTATCATCACCTCTTCCTTTTCTTTGGCCGCATCAAACTGCACAAGGCCAAGAATTCCTTCTTGGAAGCTAAATTGATCAAATTTTATCCTTTTGTTCGGAGGAGGGTGTTGCTGCTGCTGCGAAGAACTTTGTTCCTCAGTTCCAACATTGACGTATAATTGTCTGGCGATGCTGATTGCCAGATTGAGCAAATTTGGGTCAATTTCGTGTCGATAGTCTCTTTTGATTCTATTGTACTTTTGTTTTGTCTTGACTGTTTGAACAACAACGCTATCAAAGACATTGGGCAAGATCTGTTTAATCCAAATGTCGCGGTCAATACCAATAAGAGCCCCTTGATCTTTGTCTCGTGCTCCTAAGGGATGATGGAGACACATTTGAATGTTGAAAAATTCGATTATCAAGTCTTCAGTCTTGTTTTCTTCAGTCATAACCAAAATGTCCTGGGCGACTTTTTCGCCAAAGTTGCAAAGCAAAATTCTGGCTTCTCTTTTCAAGATATCTTGCACAATGTTGACTAACTTCATCACGGCGATTCTTGTATCAGCTGGTTCTTTCTTAAAGTTATTCTTTTCAAACAAGATGAAAAAAAAGTTGAAATTTTGTCGAATTTTTGACCAAAAGCTAGAATATTTCGAACCATGTAATATCACCCGGTATGCAAACTCAAGAGACTTCAGCAAGGATAAATCATCGATACTCATCTTCCCTTTCAACATTTCAAAAGCAAGATCCAACAGAGATTTCCATTGATTTGTGCAATTAGAAGAGCCAATTCGTAAAGCACGAGTAAAAGTCTTCGATGAAAGAATGCGCGAAGCTATGATATCAATGACATCTGCTCCAAAAGCTTTTTTCGTTCGTAAATATGGCATTGAAGGCGACAAGAACTGCAAAAGGTCATCCAAAATGACGTCAACTTTCATCACTAAAGGATTGTCAACACATTTGGATAAGATGAGTCTTGGCATATCCATCATACCACTTTTTTTGCTCTTCAGATGAATAGACAGCTCTTTAGCGCCAACTGTGCTATTTTTCTTTTCGACATCTTTTAACCACTTGTCCATTTCTATCTTAGCATGATTGATAACTTTGTTCCATAAATCCATCCAACTGAAACTAGGATTGGATTTCAAAGATTCTGCCGTAAGAGCATTGATTAACGTCTTGTTTTCGAGCCATGCCGAAACGTCTTCCACAGCCACCTTTGAAATAAAATGACATAGAATTTTAAAAAGTTTGTCCAATCCATGTTGATTTCATTACCTTCCTTATTGTAACCTTGTCATTTACAAGCTCATCGACTTTTCCTTTAAAGTCGACGACGAGCTTTGTTGAGGCTGTCATGGCAAATCCGGAAATCTTTTCGTTCAATACTTTGGGTTTGGCAAACACACTTCTATTCTTTTGATTTTTCTCGTCATTTTTCGTTAGTCTTGTTCAAGTTTTACGAATACGAATAGGAATTTTGCCTTTTGGTTTTGGAGAATTTGCTGAATTCGCGCAAGTTTTATAAACAAGAACTGTACAACTATTTCCAGGGCTAAGACTTGTTAGACTCTGCAATGAATTGCTTTCTCTAGCGAATATATGACTAATATTTCTGTTTTATTTTTGCATATGAAAAATAGAAAAAGAGTTGAGATATCTATAACTCAAATTGATTGAGATTTAAAAAAAAAATTGGGCCTTACTTTTCGATCTTTCATTGAATATTCTAAACACAGCTGTCTGCTTACCGATAGCAAAAGAATCGAATTTTACTTTTTCACAAGAATCTAACAAAGTTATGGGTGACAAGAAGGGTCGCGACATGGAGCTCCATAAAGCATTTGTGGAACTGCAAACCAAGATGCTAGATTCCAAGCAAAAAATGAAACTTGCTGATATGCAAATTGAGAATTTGAAGCGGTCAATTACTCATACTGAACTCACAAGTTCAGAGCTCAAGTCATTGCCAGAAAATACTCGTCTGTATGAATCTGTTGGAAGAATGTTTATTCTTTCATCGGGCCCTGAAGTGACAAACACATTGGACACGAAGAAAGAAAATTCTAAGGAGAAGATTAAGAATCTTGAGGCGAACAAGACTTATTTGGAGCGTAGCCTCAAAGATTCGGAAAACAGCTTAAGAGAACTTGTAGCCCAACGTCGAGCTCAATAAATTTTCTTTTACTTCTCGATATTTCTTTCACTCTCAATGTGCGATAAGTAAGTAGGTTTCTATCAGCCTTCGTAAAACAAAAAAGGAATGTGAAATGTTACAATCCCGGATTGATAGAATTTGGGAACGATTTAGTCTTTAGTCCAGAATTTGGGAACGATTTAGTCCTTAGTCCCACCTTTTTTTCTGTTTTCATTAGTACATTTTATTATTCCTACGATTGAATTTTCTTTAAAAAAAATCATACACATGAAGTTCGATTATGACAGCTAATATTCAGGAGATCAAAGGATCTTTGGATCGATTTATCGTCTCAAGCTTGGTTTGACTTGCTTTCGTTTAGGCTTTTCCGCTGCTCCGCCACCGAAATAACTTGCTAATAACTCACTCACATCAGGCATCTGAAAAATACAGTTTGCTATTCATACAATTGGTCCTTTTTAAAAAGTAATTCTTTAAAATAAAAACGTACTTGATTGTTGACATTCATTTGCTGTTGCATTTGTTCCATTTCTCGTTTCGTCTCGGGATCATTCATCATTTTTGGTAGCACAGTGATCAAGAGTAGTGGCAAAACCATCATGATTATCATCGGGTTCATAAGCATGTCACTGATTTTCCATTCTTCTCTTTGCTGAAAGTACTTGAAGCGGCCTGGACTTTTGAGTCTTAATGGATATGGCAATTGGTTGACCTGAGACGGCTGAACATTGTTCACTTTGCGGGCTCTGACTTTTCCTTTGGAATTGACATCAACCCTTACTGGCTCGTAGTAAAAGTCAGGATTGGAC
Source organism: Oithona nana (assembly GCA_900157175.1). Taxonomy (NCBI): domain Eukaryota; kingdom Metazoa; phylum Arthropoda; class Copepoda; order Cyclopoida; family Oithonidae; genus Oithona; species Oithona nana. Next base: position 557,481 of record LT727893.1, read on the forward strand.
ACTTCCAATAGAAATGAGCCAGATTGTAAACCAGAAATAACGAAAGAATTGTCCTCCTGTGTGATAGAAGACCTTTTTAGAAACCATTTTTTTGTTCTTAATTCATCAGCAAAAATTACCTTCAAGAATGCCATTCTTTTGCCACCATCAAGATAAATTCTTGTTGACCAATACCAATCTTTTGGCTTTGGATCTGGAGGAGCAATCTTCCCTTCAATTTGGAACGAACTTTGGGTCGTCGTATCTGAGCTGTCTGTTTCACTTTCGGCAGATACTGCAGATGTTCGAATAACGGCGAAAATCGCCATGAAATACAAAGGCTTCATTTTTCAGTTTTGTTAGATTTTAGAATGGCTGAGTGAATAATCCAGTGCTTGTCGATAGCCAAACTTACAAACGATAAAAAAAATTGACGTTGATCGTTGATGTTTTCAGCTGTTTTCTAGCGGCAGCTGCGAGAAAAGTCGTCAGCTGACAAAACGTCAAGAAAAACAGAGTTTCATAACATAAGTTATAAAGGTTATAATAAAAACGAAAAAGAGTTCTTTGACGGTCATCTGGAGAATGTTACGGCGATTACCATCTTTATTGACGGGAAGAGCAGGACGTTCTTGGTCATTTGTGGGTTCAAGGCCAGTGGCACAGACAAGTTTACCAACCGGTCAAGGATTACTTTTATCCGATTCATGTGTTAAACGATTGCAAGACATTTGCCAAGACGACAAATCCCAATTTCTTCGTGTCTCTGTTAGTTGAACAGGTTTTTTTTTCTAGTGATGGACATTTAATTTTAAAGCATTTTTTTCACTTTTCAGGTTGAAGGTGGAGGCTGTTCCGGATTTCAGTATAGATTTGATTTGGAAAACGGACCTGTCAGTGAAGATGATCTGTCCTTTGAACGTGATGGAGCTAAAGTAGTTATTGATGAGACATCATTGGAGTACTTGAAGGGTTCAACAGTTGATTATCATACGGAATTGATTAGAGCTGCATTCCGAATCGCTGATAATCCCATGGCCGATCAGGTACTATCGAGTAGCATTTCTACTTATTTTTCTAACAAAATAATAATCATGCTAATTTCTTTTAAAAGGGATGTTCTTGTGGTGCCTCGTTTACCATTAAATTGGACTAGATATTCCCTCGCATTCCTATTCAAAATATATCGCCTTAGCAATGGCTACGAAATTAGACTTGTTACAAAAATTACTACAGAATCGAAACGAAGTGATTATCATGTATCACGGGTTAGCCTTGTGTAGTTGTGGTGAACGTTTTTCCGACTATTCTGACATTGAAAATCATTTGGTGCAAAAACACGAGAAATTGTCAGAGGAAGACAAAGTCTCATCACGCAAAGCATTCTCGTTTAGTGACGTGCTCAAAGACGTCATCAACAACGGCGGCGGCCTGTCATCGTCAGTAAACGAGGCCGAACAACTTGACATTGCACTTCCACCGAAAAGCTTTGCTGTGTGCTTAGATGAGGAAAGCATTGATGGCGGGCGAATTGAAAACGTGAACTGTGAAGAGTGTTCAGTCACCTGTTGGTCCTTCAAGACACTCAAGGATCACTACTTACGCCAACATAATTCATGGGTATGTCAAGAGACTTGTCGTCAAATACCTCGTATTCTCTTCTCCAAGCCGAGTAGGGAGCACCAAAATCGATTGCCTAAAGGCTGGAGATATCACTACTATTGTCCTGTAAGTTGAACAGGTTTTTTCTAGTGATGGGCATTTGATTTTAAAGCATTTATTTCACTTCTCAGGTTCCTGGCTGCAAGTATCATATAAACCAGCACCTTGAACTTCAAGTGAAGCTTGAAGTGGACCATGATGTTCAAAATCATCCAAAGGCCTTTCGCTCTGCTGCTTTGCTGAGACAGCATTACTCGAAAATTCATGCCTTCAAATCCAAAATCTGCCAAAAGTGTAAAGCAGGCAAGTTACTTTAAAAGCTTGAATTGATCTACACAGTGTACGAAAGAACCTCCCAAAAGATACCTAAGAAAAGTGTACTGTTCTGTAGTTCGACCCTTTTTTACCATTTTCAACCAAAATATGATCCGTTGTAGTCGGATATGAGATGCAAAACTGCATAACCTCCTTTTATCCCTTCTTTCTTACAGCCTTCAGCACCGAGGTTTTCTTGCGCAGGCACCAGAAAACGGCATGCGGCCGATCCTTTGAATGCCTAACTTGCCAGTCGGTTTTCAGCGCAATGGAAAATCTTCAAACACATTGTCGTCGAAAAAACCATCGCTTTCTTCAAGAAGCCAATGCAAACCAAACTAATGTTTCCGAAATCAAAGCTCACAGAAAAGTCATTTCGCAGCGGCAATCTCGGCGGCGGCCTCTAGAAGACGTCTCCTCGAGTAGATGTAGAAAATATTTGAAAATTGCACCCATGCCATCGCTCACCATGACAGCAGCTATTGCTTTAAGTGAGCTGTCTTCCAAAACTTCTGCTGTGCTAACAAAAAACGAAGAGAAGGTTGAAGATAAGCAGCCTCTCTGGTCAGCTAGCACACAGACGAGTCCTAGAGGGGAGCTGATGCTGCCTGCACCACCGCCGCCGGAAATTCCCGAGGAATCCATTCTGCCATCGAGAACATCCGGCGGTCGGCCCCCCCGGTTGGGGGATCCCAAATTGGAGCAATTCAGCACCGAGACACAGACAGATGACTTGGAGCTCTTACTCAAACCGTCCTCCGCTTCTTCGGCGGCCAATGTGGCAGATGCTTTCACCATCGAAGCACAGACACAGTTTGACTTGGACGACATCTTGTGTTCCAATTATACGCAGACGATATTTGACACCTCCTTGGACCCTTCTACCTCGGGCGCACCTGTGAACACAGCTGAAACGCAAACATCTATGCTAATGTCGTATGACCTAGTCAATATGGAAACCCAAACATTACTCTTTGGCCAAGAGGAAATAAATTCTTGAGCAGCCACCACACCGTGTTTCACAGTGGGCAAAATTCAATTTCTACATACTTACGGAGTTAGATTGTAGGATTGAAGTGAACGCAACTTTGCGGTTTATTTGCCATATAAAAGTGATACAACAGTCAACACCTTATGTCAAGATAGATTGTCAGGTACATACTTTCGCCCACTGTGTTCTACGTTATTGCTTCGTTGTTTTGCTCATTTACAAGACAAATAGTCTCTCTTTTTCTTTACTCTAGATTGCTTTCTTCTTCCGTCTTATAAAAGAGCTTTTTGCCTTCTCTTTTTTTTTAGTCAATGTGCTCTAAGTTCATTGAAAATTTAGACCATGAAAAAAAGATGTCTCGATATATGTAGTGAACAACATGGCAACGTTAGGAGGAGATTGAGGAGGGGAGTTAGAATAATGATGCTTCGCATGACTGGATCAAATTCAGTAGAAATGCGCTTGCCAGACACCGCCGCACAGTGACAACAACGAAAGCATTAGGGCGACATAATTTAAAATCACATCATTTTACACTGGTTTGATCACTCGACAAGACAAGGCAAAGACCCCCAGGATTTACTTCTTATTGTGCGATGCTCCTCTCGCCAACAAAAGCAACATTAGATAAAGTTTCTCCTGCTCATGCTCTTCTCCAACTTTTTGACTAGTCTGAAGGCACAAAAAAAGTTTTTCGTCTTCACTAAAAAAACGAGGACGACTTTTGTGACATGTTTATTTGCAGCACAAAGTGTGTTTGCAGTGTGCGTTCTAGCGCGACTTGTGCGACTTGTTGTTCCAGTAATGATGTTTCTTCCCCTTTTGAATTCCCCTTTTTTCTTTCTTTTGGCCTCTTCAGAATTTGGTCAACACATTGGCATCCTCCTGGGAGAGGAGTGAGCGAGGAGCGGGGACAAAGCCGAATCACCAAATTGAATTTGGCATGCCTTCTCCTCCTCCTCTTCCTCTCTTGGTGGCTTTTATTTGATTTCCTTATAGGAAGAGTCCAAATGTTGGTCCTACCTGTAGGAAAATCAAATAAAAACAAGCGTAGCCATATTCATTTTTGTTTATTTCTGTATGAATTTACTCTTTTAAAAATCCATTATTCTACACCATCAGTCAGTCAGTGTTTACACGACGAGAGCCAACACCCTTCTTCAGTAGCTTAATGTCCAAAATGGCTTAAGGCCAAGCGAGGCATTTTGCTTCCCATCATCACCTTTTGTGCCTGCCCTATGGCAGCTAAGATATCTTGTCTCGAGGCGAGGCTCTTTTATTCCTCCGTTCCTCTTTCAGGAGAGATGCCATCAGGCATATAAAGTTTCTCTCAGCTTCCTTGGGGACCACATTTAGGTAGGAATAGTAGTAGCCATGAGACGCGACAGCAACACCATCGCCAAGACTGACATTTTGGCATAGAACACAATGAGGAGGAGACGAAGAAGAAGAACACGTGACAGGAGTACATTTCCAACAAGACGGAAGAACCATAGGAAAATCTAATCAGGAAACTTTTTTTGTCAGCAAAAGTAAGAAGATCAACCCTTAACAACAATCTCATCAGACAAAAACCTTTTTTTTTTTTTTTGGCTTGGTCGTCCGATCTCCGAGATGCTACTTGCAACTATTTCTCTCGTCTCCCTTGCCGTATCCGACTCTATGCTACGGTATGTAATAACAGTAGAAACGCCAATAAAAGCACCACAGAAGTTGTCATAGGACGTTCTTATCCGTCGTTGGTAGCCAATACCCCCAAAGTCTTCAAATCAGAAAAGGAAAAAAAAAATAGGAAAAAAATTGTGGTTCCTGCACGGTTATTTGATGGTATGCCAGTATCCCTATTGCCCTGAACTTGCATCGCATCGCCCGCCGCCGCACAGAAAGTCGTAATGGGTAGTAGCAGGAGGGTCTGGAAGGAAGCCTATAAAATATTCATCAAGTTTTCTTGATAAATGGTCAAACGTGTGTGCCAATTTCAGTTCCTAATTTCTTAGAGTGGCTGCTGCTGCTTCAGTATGATTTTAGGAAGTGACAATCATATCACGATAATGGACGACGTTATCTCTGCAGTAGCTATCCTACATACTTTCAGTGCTTTGCTGAATGCATTTTTGCCAGGAGCCAAAGATGTTAGATAAACATCATCTAATAGAATAGATAGCTGTCGGCAGCTGCTGGTATAATAGTACTACTTTAGCATGTCTTGAGATAATAGAAGAAGGTACTTGCCATAATGTCTGTCAGAGGAGAAAGAGGAAAAAACAAAGTGCTCTTACTGCTTCTTTGCAGCACCAGAAGAGTAGTAGTTGCTTGCCACATAACGACTACTGCTATGCATGCCCATTTTACTGTGCTGCTGCTGTGCCCATTTCCAATGCAAAGTATTCTTCCCTCAAGCACCGCTGCTGCTTCAATTGTCGACAATGAATATTTTCATCTGACTGACACCGCTTTCGGCGACGACGACCTTCTTTCTTTCTCTCAGGTATTTGATCTCGGCAATGCATGTCGACCTACAAAACTCCTCGACATAGTATCAGCATAAATTTTGAATAAAGCACGACGACACAGCCTTTGAAAATATAGTTTAAAAACGCTCATTTGTTTCATTTTAGCTATGGGAATTTGTTGAGGCCGTTTTCAAACACTGTTGTGATGTCATATATGTACATCATATTCAAATTTCCGCCAATGAATAGAGAGTTTATGTCATCACTATTTGCCAAGTACCAAGTTGTGCCAGTCTCTACATTCAACAAGGTAAATACTAAAATATCACACGCCAAAAAAGAATTTTGTATGTGCCCAAGAAGAAAAAAAGAGCGAATATTTGCTTTTCCTTCAGCTCTCGCGCTCTATGTACTATAAAAGAATCTTCAACTGTGTCCCTATCCCTTAGTGACAATAGCACCATCTAGTAGTCAACATCATGTTGGGATTTTGGTGGATTTTGCTTAATTTGACAGCATTGGTCATTGGCCAAGGATGTTCGCCAACTTTTAGTTGGAGTGGAAGGAATTGCGGGGTGAATTGTGAGGCCTGTCTGAATATCCGTTTCAACAATGTGGGACGTGGTGACCAAGCTTGCTTACGAAGAAGTACCTTTGCTCCGCCAACCAGCACTTCTTGCATCTTCCAGGGCAATCTCAATGGCGATGGATCCTTCATTGCCGTGACAAGCTCAACGCTTTCGCGTATCGACTGTCAAAGGTCCCTCAAAGACCTCGAAGTAAGACAAACACTTTTAATCTATCAGTCTATTCATCTATTAATGAATTCATTAATATTCTCTGCTATTACAGATATCATTGTCTTCGAACGCTTGCGCAGGAAGTTTTATTGTCAAGAATGGCCGAGTCAGTCGTCCTCCACCCGCCTTCATTCCTGGAATAAGGGAGGACATCGCTCTGGTAGTACCGGATCAAGATCAAGGTGTACCTACCTTTTTACCGGCTCGTGTCCCCAATCCCAATCGGGTAGTGTTTGCTTAAAAATTGTTAATAAAAGTGATGTACGAAAGTGACGAAGAAGCGAGCCAATTACATTTATTTTCATTGCAGACTTTATGAGTAAGATTTCTATAATAATGAAAGACTGCTACTGGGCTCTATGTCATTTCCGATCATCATATCTGATAAGTGCAACGAATAAACAATGTGCATTTGCATGCATTTCTGTTTTATCAAGTCAAACGCAAACCAAGGCGGGATGATGTTATATTGTATTAAGGCTGTTACATATATGTACATACACATAAAAGAAGCCGTCATGCAATCTGGAAACATGCAAAGTTGATCCGAAGGGGAAAAGGCTTTGCAGTAACGTACATAGAGTCTGGTCGTCGCTATTGCGATCGAATTAATCACTCACTCAAGGGTGTGTTTCCATTGGGTAACAAATACAACTGCAACATTAATGAGCTCATTTCCCTCATGAACAGTTCGCGGTGCATTAACTCTACTTCCGCTTTCTTTACCTTACTTACCAACTACTACGTCAATGCTACTGCTGCACCTTATTATGGTCATTGTCATGGACAAAAAAATTCCATTTTTACCTGAGCCGAAAAGGAGCCATGAAAAGTGAGTAATTGTAGAGATGGGTGTTGATTGCACATTGCCGCGCCGCTGCTGTCAGGGGAAAATTTTTCATTAATTTTCAAGCACCAAGGAGGCGGTCACCCTAACTGGCATAGAAAATAATAGTTTTATTGATTTTGACAAAGAGTGAAAGAGCGCACAATATGTTTGTAAATGGCCCAAATTTGTTTTATTGGGCACCTAAAGAAATGAGATTCTAAGTGATTTCTTAAATTCCCATTTCCTTCTTTCAGCGAAATTAATGCTTTTACGTATCATAGTGGATGAAAAATGATATTTTCTGGGCGATTTTTTACCCATTGTGAGCCTTTGAAGCTGCAGTAGCAGGTCAACATTAAATGGGTTTGACAAGCAGGAGTAATTCATGAAAAAAGAGATGATCCAACTGCACTTCTACTTTGAAGTTTTGAAAGGGATTACCATTCCACTACTGTTGATGTACTTCTCGTCAATATAGAGTCTCTCTCTCTCCTCTACTTGAATAGAGTGGTGAATGCACCAAGGCTCTGAAAGGAGAATTTGCGTCATTAAAGACGAGCAGCGAGTCGGAGATAGGAAGCAGGTGAACGTACTAATGGATGTACATACTCTCATACGAAAAAATAGTGATGGGAGCTAATGATGCGAAGGCAAATAAAAACACTAATCCGCGCCGATATAGCAGCGATGCTAAAAGGAAACGTCCGTCAAATGTGTGCTAATGTCACTAGTACGTGAAGCTTTTTTCAGCTTTCCGACCGAATTTGTTTCGGTCCACTGGTTAGCTTCTTCCATTGTTGAATGGTCTCTGAATGTGCACCCCGAATCTGCTGCTGCTCGGCGGCGGCGGGGTAAAATTGTGAACCGAGACCAAAAGGATCAACTGTCGCCGCCGCCGCGCAACGTCCCTTGTACGCCTAGCAACGTTATTCATTCTCAAAGTAAATGAAATACAAAGAAAGAAATATCATGTAGGAATTTACGAGGAAAAATATGGCCTTTTGGGTGGCTACTAGCTTGAGGGAAGAAGGGGAAAGGAGACTCTTCAGTGTTCTTCAGCCGAGAATCGTCGTCGCTGTCGACGACGCCAACGAGCGACGACTTCACCGGCGAAGCTGGAGCGGCTGCTACATAGACTTGTAAAGCTTACTCAGTTGAGGGTGAGCAACGATATGGAGAAGAGCTTTGACTTTGATCAGGAAGAAGATGAAGTGTAGAAATGGAGTTGTCTCTGTTCCTCCTCCTGTTGGCAGCAGCCTGGGCTTCGCCCAACTGGCAAGAAAGGACATCAGCATCTCAGTGTTCGTGGGACCCCCAAGAGGCCGTTTTAGAGTGCCAGTTAAAGCCTTCTTTCTCGGATTCAGGAGCGGACGAAGACACAGTGAAGTTGGTCTTGGCCCGACATCAGACGCAAGCTACCCTCAAGCTGCGAATCTTATGCCAAGATATGCCAGCTCGGCAGCCTCAAAAACTCCAAGTCGATTATGAAGGCTCCTCTCTGTCGTTGGCCAGCAACCCTTGGCCGCACTTACAATCACTCCATGTGGAAAATTGTCCTTTGGCTTCCATTGGCGTCGTCGTCCTCGACGGCCTCTCCTACGAGAAGAAACAGCACAGTGATGATGTCTTGCAAGATGTGATACAACCTTTGCTAGGAGGCCGTACCCTCAGCGGCCTCCGACACCTCTCATTAGTGAATGTGAGTCAAGAATTAAGTTCCAGCCTCTGGTGCGAGATAGTCTCTTCAAATCTGATCAGCCTCAACCTCTCCTCTAATGGATTGGATCGGCTGCCCCGCTGGCTGCCTGGCAGTGCCTGCAGTAGTCAGGAAAGTGGCATCAGTGGCAGCAGCGGTGGCGGCCATCTGGAAGTCCTCAACTTGTCCAACAACGCTATCAGTCGCTTAGTCGACGACGACCAATGGTTCCAATTGGCCTCGACCTCACTGACGCATCTCGATGTGTCACGCAATCGTTTACAGGCCATTAGCTTGGGGAAGATGCAACGGCTGGTGGTTGTAGATGTGTCGGACAACAAACTGTCCTCGGCACAGGACCTGATGGAGGCCGTTGAGGCATCGTCCTCCACTCTACAAGAGCTTCATGCTCAAGGCAATCAAATGGAACGGCTGCCAAATCTCTTCTCAGCACAGTCTTCAATAAATGTCCATTTCCACAGCCTTCTCCTACTCAACCTTTCCCGCAACGCACTCCAAGACCCCCAAGACCCTTTGGAGGGCCTTTTAGGCTTTAAACCTCTTGTCGCCTTGGATTTGTCACACAACAAGTTGACCAGAGTAGATGACCACCTGTTCAGTGACCTGGTCCATTTACAAGTCCTTTCCTTGGCGCATAATCAGATTGTCCGAATTGCGCCTCAATCCTTGGAAAAATTAACCAGAATTCATGTTCTCGTCTTTAGCCATAACAACATTGATGAGAAGGGACTCGGCAATCAGCCTCGCTTTCAGCATATGAGTGACCTCAGGACTCTTAGTTTAGATCACAACCGTCTAAAAACCATTCCCAGGTAGGAAATCAAAAATACTACCAAACTAAGTAAGAAAGGAGAGATGAAGCAAGGAACCTTTTTTATAGCCATTTTTTGTGCTAAGAGGCCGCCATCATTCGTATTATTGTCCTCCCTTCTTTTTTATGTATGACGTATTCGCCAGCAGCGATGGCTCTGACATTTATAAATCATAACCGTTCTGTTGCCTTAATATAAAAGGTGTGGTGGGGCTCCTCCAAAACTTTTCTTTCTCTTTTTTGGTGGCCTCTCTTTATACTTTTGCTGCTGTGCATTCAAATCCAGACAACCTACCAGCAGCCTCAGCTGCCAGTAAAATCCGCCCGAAACGAAGAAAAAAAAAACATGTTGTTGCAAAAATGTTTGACATAAAGACACGAAGAAAGCCAAGCGAAAAAATGCATAACTATATTGTTTTCAGGAGCCTTTTTGAAGGCTGCACGAGCTTGAGAGATCTTTCGCTGGCTGCTAACTTTTTGCGACAATGGCCCGCCTCGGAATTGCAGCCCGTCTCGCATCACCTGCACACCTTGGATATGGGCGAAAATAGCCTTAGAAGTCTAGAACCTTTAACAGAGTTCAAAAAACTGTACGGACTACGATTAGCGGGGAACCGTTTGCGCAACATCACTGCCGATTCCTTTGGACACAAATCACACTTGAAAATGCTCAATGTGGCCGACAATTTGTTGGAATTCATTGACATTGCAGCCTTTGAGTCCTTGAAGCACCTGCGGGTATGTAAACATAACAAATGTATCTTGCCCATCTCGGTTTGATTCGATGTTTTCTTTCTTAGGCCTTGAGGCTGGACAACAACCGTTTGGAGGACATCAACGGTCTTCTGACGTCGCAAAGGCAGTTACAATGGCTTAACATCTCTCACAACCATCTGCAGTGGATTGACTATGCTCTTATTCCTAAGTCGGTGATCTGGCTAAGCCTACGGCACAATCGCATCGAGGAATTAGGAAACTACTACAACATGCAGGAAGGGTTTCACCTCACCCATTTAGATATTGGCCACAACGCTTTGACTCGAATGGACCGACTGGCCTTACAACCCAGCTTGAAAGAGGTGATTGCCGACCACAATCAAATTGTAGAATTGGCACCCAACACCTTCAGCGGCCTGGCTAATTTGACCAGGGTGGACTTGACGCATAATCGGCTAAGAACTTTTCCTTTGAGTGCCTTGACTCTGACACTAGGTAAACAAACTCAGCATTCTTTGACTGGAAAATTTTAAAATACTAACTCATTTTCTTTGTAGATCACGGATACACGCTGATTTCACTGTCTGACAATCCATTGGAATGCGATTGTCAAATGGAGTGGATCCAGAGAATCAATTCCCTGGCGGCTAATACACCTAGGTATGTAATATGTAGTAGTGATTTTTTTCCCTTCCCATACCTACTACAAGTGTTGAAACTTGAGAAAAGGAGAGGTATTTTCATCTTCAAGGAAGAAAGGCCAAGAAACCGCATCGCATAGAGCAGTAGTAGTTGTGTCTCAAAAGTTTCTGGCCTCAGCCTTTTCCAACATAAAAAGGAAGGCCAAGGCTGTAGAGACACAATTCACTGAACAGTGAATTCCCCCCCAAACTCCCTTCTCTCTATCAAATTGAGATTTATGCATTCTTGGCACGCACGAGGCCGCCGCCGCACGGCCATACTGTGTACTACTATAAAGAAAGAAAGGCCACATGTGAGCCGTATACTTCATACTTGTATCGTATATACTTCTACTTTACCAGGGAATTCCCTCGAGTGAGCGACTGGTCGGAGTTACAGTGTACCCTCAACAATCGGAAACAGCCATCGAAAGTAGCTGCCGACAATTCTTCATTGTCTGTGTCCACCGCAGTTAGCGGGGTCAGGCCCAGTGAGTTCCTTTGCTCCTACGAGACCCACTGCTTCGCTCTTTGTATGTGCTGTGACTTTTTCGCTTGTGATTGTCGGATGAAATGTTCAGACGGTTGCCACTGCTTTCACGACCAGGTAATTACTAAGATTCACAGTGTACGGAAATTTCCCAAAGTAGTCTCCTTTTGAAGCAATGTGAAAAGACATCAGCTGGGGTAATTTTTCCACACTGTGCAGTTGTACTACTAGTGTGCATTGGAAAGGTTCATTATGCGCCAGCCATTAACTTCATTTTCTTCACTTTGGCTAGACTTGGTCCTCCAATATAATCGAGTGTGGCCGACGAGGACATGATATTGTGCCTGAATTCATTCCCATGGACGCCACGGCAGTCTATTTGGATGGGAACGCCTTTGTCGGGGAGGCTTTGCTTAATGACGAATTCATAGGCAGGAAGCACATGACCTCCCTCTACCTCAACTCCAGCCAAATTGAAGGGATCAGTAATCAAACCTTCAAGGGCCTCACTCAGCTACTCAGCCTTCATTTGGAGGACAATGCATTGAGCGGGCTGGAGAGCGGGCAAGAATTCGACGAACTGATCGCCCTTCGGGAGCTGTACTTGCACAACAATGCCTTGGAGTACATCCACCCAGACACGCTACGACCTCTCTTCCACAGTCTCCAGGTCCTCACCTTGCATGGCAATCGGCTCAAGGTTGATTTTCACGTCTGGGAATACATTGGACCAGAGCTGCGATCGTTGTCCCTCCGTGACAATCAGTGGACTTGTCAGTGTGATTTTGTGGAAAAACTCCACACCGCTCTGAAAGCTAGAGCCAACCGCAGATTGAACATTGAGACAGACGTGGACAAAATCCAATGCTTGAACCAAACCTTAAGGAATAGCAGTGCTTGTGCCGATGTCCTGGCCGTTTCCTTCCGCAGCAACGGCAATGGAGGCTCAGAGAAGCTTTGGCCAGCCTCATGGGACAGTTTTGTTCCTGTCTTGGCCGTCACTGTGGCCTCAGCCATCATCGTCATCAGCCTCATTATCTTGGCCGTGGCAGCTAGAAAGCCTCTGCGATCATGGTGAGTTGGACAAATCAGACACTTTTTTTAACTTTTTATGAGGCAGAATGTAAATTCCCACCAACCAGAAGCAGCAGCAGCAGCCTCGATTAGAAAGCCTGCCGCTTTATTGAAAAATAAAGTAATATTGCGGTGGCCTCAGCCAACTTGTAATGTGAATGTACATAGAGTAGGAAGCATTCCCATAAAAAAGGGAAATATACAGTGTGTTTAAAAAGAGTATCCAGAGGTTTGGGGTTTCATACACTGTGAATATATTGTGAGTCACTGGCAGCAACTTTTTTTCAATTGCTCACAATTGTTGTGCCAAAAGTGGTTATGGCACACGCCCTGCTTATGTACACCAGTGGTCCCTCCCCAGCAGCAGCAGCAGTAGCAGCGGTAGCAGAGAGGAGCCGAGGGAAAAAGTGGAAAAGTTTTTGTGACAGAACGGAAATGTGACCTTGCTGACACAAACTGAACTAAAGATATTTTTTGTAGTATGCACACATATACACACCACCTGCCGCCCTTCTTAAAAATGACCTCATTATTTTTGAGGCCATGCATTGCCAATGTCCTCGCGCAGCATTTTGGCGTTGAGTGCCTCCCAAGAAGGAAGGGAAAAAAAGTTATTACAGCCATGAAAGACAATTTTGCTGCAGTGCGCGCTGGTCTTCCTCCACAGTTGCTCCTGCTGCTAGTTTGTGAGAGCGGCGTAACGAAAAGCAACGGGTTTGCGTCTGCTTTATGGCCTCTAGTGTTGCAATGAATTATGGACGTGCATAGTTTGCAAAGTGACACGACACATCACAGCCTCCTACTACAACTCAGAGTGTTTTAAAATGTTTATCAAAGCCCAGTTTGTATGCTACACGGTTTATATTCATATCCTATTTTGTAGGTTTCAACGAAGATACGACGGGATACAGAGGTCTAATATCTACGGGATTGTCAACAGGACCGGGCAAGCCGGCAAGTATGACATCCTGGTGGTGGCTTGCCCCCACGACCAAGACTTTGTCAGACAAATATTGGTTGGACAGCTGGAAAGCCAAAACTACCATGTGATTCTACATTCTGCCGCTCGTCTTGGAGGAGGCCACGGAGGTCAACCTTTGCCACCCGGTAGCATTGAAAGCTGCAATGGTGTGTGTGTGGTAGCCAGTCATTCCTCATCTTACATTCAGAATTCCAATGGAGACCTGTTGACCCTTTCCAAAAGGTGTCAAGATCTCTCAAGGCCCCTGGTCTTGGTGGCGCTAGAAACTGGAACAGCCAAGACTTTCCGCCAAATGGGTCTGCAAGGCCGAAAGATCCTCTTGTGGGACACCAAGTCCTTTTGGCCTTCCTTAAGAGCCACCATTCCCCCCTCCACGATCTCCAGATCAAGCCAGGCTGTGAAAAAAAGTGAATTATCCGAAAAGGACACTTGGACTTACGTCAGGAAGAACAACGGGTGCTCGGGGGGCGAGTCCTCCGTAAGTACTCAGTCCACTGACACCATGACAGCAGCTTCAGCCTCATCTTGGCGAGGAGGAGGCCTTCTAGTCAATAACAGACGTTCCTCAACGCTGCAGCGAGTATCCCAACCTAGTCAAATGCACAGTCAACATCGGCAGCCTCATCCCCGACTTGTTCATCAGAGCTTGATGCGCTTGCCCAAAACCCATGTCATCGAAAACCCGATGAGCATTCATCAACATATGGAACATGAGGAGGAGCCCATCTATCATAGTCTTGACGAAGGTGACGAAGAGGGCAGCAGTAGGCTGGGAAAGGCCGCCACCGCCGCTGATGATGATGATGATGTGACAGTCTACATCAATGCTGACCTTGAAGTGGTGTATCCTTCACTGCCTTTACCAGTCACCACCGACAGTCAGCATTGTCAAAGAGGTGTTGGCAATGGTCTCAGTGATGACAATGAAGAAGAGCTTAATGGCCTCTTAGCCGATTGCTATGAAAATGAAGAGAGCCTTTTACGTGGACAGCAGGACTATGTTCCCTCTCCTGCGCCAGGATCATGTCCCCGTGGTCCTCGCATGGGGCCCAATGGACACTTGTCATACAATCAAAAGAAAAGTAGTAATGGGTATCTAGTGTGAGCAGTTCTTACTTAATACATTTCGTGCTGTCAAATAAATCCCTAGCATTATGTCAACACCCTCAAAGTGCATCATTGCTGCAAAAGCCACAGTGTTTGAAAATCCCTACCCAAAGTCCAAAGACAAGATAACCAGTGGAGCCACTTTATAGGTACTTTGAGTGGTCTTTGACTAAGCCAACCAGACATTTAGGGAAAAATTTCCAACACTGTGATGATCGCTAGCAAAATCACTTTTGATGATAGGAATTCCTGCTAGCCTCCTCTCTTCTTCTTCATCCTTGGCAAACTTTGATGCACAGCACAGTGGTTTGCCAATCGGGCTTTGATGAACACTAAGAAGGGGATTGGAAAACTTTTTTCCTTCTTCTTCAAAGTCGTGGTAGGTAGGTCTAGGTAGCAGGAGGCAGACCAAGTTGAATAAGGACGACATAGCCTCAATTATAAATGTGAAAAAAGTTGATGTGCCTCTTTCATTAATAGTCTGCTGTAAAAGTCAAATAATTTAGCCGAAAAAAGGAAGTAGGATAGTATATAGGCCAGCAGGAAAAGCTAGTTTTTCATTAAAAAAAAGAAGACCATATGTGACCTGACCTCCCGGCTTCTTCTGTTGTGTCCAATTACAACTACTCACAAGATGTTGCTTCTTCTACGTCATTAGTTGCTCCCTTTTTTATGGACTATGATCCTACCACTTATCGCACTAAGGAAAGATAACTCTTGAGGGAAACGCTGACATCATAATTGTTCCTTTTGTTCACTCATATAGCTGACGATTCTCATGTATATAATATGTAGTAATGATATAATTCAGATTTTTGAGGTATTTGTAAACCGTTCAAAAGACCAGGAAAAGGGGGTTGAAAGCTTGAAGCGGTGTGAGAAGGAGGCAAATGTCTCAATGTGCATGGGCTTCGTTGACTTCCATCCAAGCGTCTGATGTTCGTCGAAAGGCCTTTTTCATATTTTGTTCATGCTTTCACTGCTTTATACGTTAAGGAAACCAAGCTATCCATTTGGTCCTAAGACGGCGTGCGGCACAGTGGGTAGAATTAGCCGAAATCTTCGTCGTACATGGCACTTCGGTGTCAGTTTTGCCCACTGTGCATTGCTACTTACTGGATAAGCTCGAAACAAAAAAAGGGGGGCCAGAAAGGTCATCTGGTTCCACAGGCGTGCACAACTGCGAGAAGGACGGGTCTCGCTGATAAGGACACCAAGCAAGGCTCGTGTGCACGATGACCATCAACAAGACCATTGCTAGGCCACATTGACTTTTGCCATTACATAAATTGCCACCATAGCTGACCATCTATTTGAAAAAAGGAGCCATTACATACAAGGTTTGCTAGGGTGGTTGAGAAAGAAGAAAGCCACTTTCGTTCTTTCTTTCTTTTTTCTTTTCCTCCTCTCAACTCTTTGAGGTTTAGAGGTTGCTAAGAAGAGCAGCCAAGGCGGCCTCCCCTCCATTTAACCGCGATTTTTCTTTGCCACATCGTCGAAAATTGATGACTATTCTTCCGGAACTGCTGCCTGGCAGAGAGATTTGGTAGCCCACGTTTTACCTATATAAAAAGTCCTCCTCCTAACGAAAAGCCCTTCTGAAAAGGAGGATAGGAGGGTTTGATTTATGGATGCAAAGCAGGGGCTAGGGCTCTTCAAAACACTGCTACACATGTGTTGTTGTGAGTGGCGCATAGTGCGGATCATGGACAGAATTAAGGCCAGCAGCCTAACTAAAAGAGGACTGACTAGACTCACTTTGAAAATAGGTACATACTATTACTAAGTTTGTACTTACACTATTGGATATTTTGGCACGAAAATTGTTGCAATCTATTCAAGCACCTACATCATTTTGTAGTGTAAACAAAAACTATAGCTTGGCTTTGATAAAAAAAAAAATGGGGGCGAACTTTGGGGTGATTCTCCCCACTGTATCCTCCTGTCTCACATTTTAAAAGCTACATTCGTGGCGGGGACTTGGGGTCAAAAAGTAAGAAGATGAATCGTTAGCCGAGTAGCGCAAGTCAAAGTAGAATGTCCCCTTGGCTTTTCTTGGCATCTTCTCCTATCTTTTATGTGCTGGCCTCGGAATGACCATTCTAGAAGAAGGAGGCCTCTTTTATCAGTATTCATTATGCAAGAGCCAAAGGAGAAGGGAGAGAGAAAAAAGATGGATGCACTTTTTCCGATATGATGGAAATGCCTTCTAGCTAGCTCTACTCCGCTATTCCGCTACTGCACAGTTACAAATTAACAACGAAAGTAAATGGAAATGTCATGTCATAACGTTAATGGTAAGATTCACATCATCAATATTATCCAAGCCAGAAAGGAAGGTAGAGCAGAGATTTTCCTCTATCTGGCTTGACATTGCTTTATTCTCACTTTGATTTTTGGAAAGAAAAAAAAGAGTAGCAAAAATCCAGGAACAGATTGTTATTGCAGAGGAAATTATGGGGGACACGCAAACTTGCGTGTTTTTTCTCTCTTTTTTTCGCTAAAGCTCCTCTCTTCGACCAGAGTGTCCCAATGTCCAGAATGTAATAATCGCGCCGTTGCTTCATGATTGGTAAAATCAAGACGAGTGATGCGAATGTATTTTGTTAGAGAGGTTACAAAGATCCTCTTTTCTGCGTAGTTTAAGTGGGAAACTGTGACGTGGCTAGCATGAGAAGGCAAGGCATGTGTCCTCCTATAAGAAAATGAAGTCCTGCAAGTGAATATATCCATATCCATTCAGCCATGCATGCTGCTTACATTAAGTCTCCTCGTCTCTCTCGTGTTTTGACCAAGAGACCGGGACACACAGCAGCTCTCTTAATTAGCCTCTCCTTTGTACTATTCTTGTTCATCTGGGCTGTCAAAAACAGTTGGCGAAACTGATCCAATACTGCATGCAGAAGGAGTAGTCATTAAAGAGATGTGTGGGGAAAACGTTTATAGGAATAAATCCCCTTGATCGGTTGATTTAAAAGTGGATAATTATTTGCTGTCTTATAATATGTTCCACAAAATAAAGGCGAAATAGTAGCATTGTCGGTCGTCGTCGTCAGATTTTTGGGAAATGTTATCATCCAACCGCAACCAGACCAAAAAAAAAAGTATTTTGTGGCCTGGATTGTTTCGCGTGTAACTGATCCTAGCATTGACAGGGGCTGTCGAATCCGTCCTAACAAGAATGAAATATACAGAAGCCCTCCGGCATGGTGGTGCTTGCAGCAGCAGGAGCACGTCGAGATTTGCATTCGAAATTTAGCTAAAAGCAGGGAGGTCATAATTGAAATTCAATGACTCGCGGCAAATTCGGTTGAGAAAAGAAACCCTCATCAGCCAAAGAATTTCTAATTGCTTCTTAAAAGTAAAGGATTGAGCACAGCTGGTGTGCTGCTCTTCTAAAACGAGACGCCCGGCGGTGCGTGAGTTAGTGTACGACCGAAATTCTTGTTGCTAAATTATCATCCACCGAAATATCGGACAACCACCAAATAGATTTAGCCTTAGAATCAACCCTAAAAGGGTTCTCTCTATCAAAGTGGCGATACATAAAGAGTTTATAGTATGATGTCCATTAAGATGAACCCATTTGAAATGTGTCACCGATTATGGCCTGCTGCCTGCCTGCCTCCGTTATGTGCCTGCATTTGAATGGAAGAGCTTTTAAAAGCAGCTGGCGAAATGTTATTAAAAAACGGAGGCGGCCATCCGGCCATCTGTACTACTCTGTAGCAGCCGAGTAGGAGAGCGCGGACTCTAAGAATGAAACAATTTTGTGATTTACGTCAATTTCCATCCTTTCTTATTTGAGGACAACGAAGGAAGAGAAGTTTTTCCTTTTATGCAAAGTGGATGATGGGCGTTCGTTCAGTCCTTTTGAAAAGAGACCTTCCTCTCTCTCTTTCTCATAAATGCATATCAGTTTCTAATGGCCACGATTTCTCATTGTCATTGGCAGGAGTCGAAGTACTAATGTACTTTTTCTTCCCTATTTCTTTGCCTATGCCTTCGGTGTAATTGGTAGTAGAAGAAAGAGATAAGCTGCCTTCTTTTCTCTGCTACATACTACGTCCACTGTATCACGAAAGTATCAAATAAACGTTCGGTGAGATAACTCTTTTCATCGATGGCGCGTTGGTGGCGTTCTAAATAGCCGCCTCCATTTGGTCCCCAAGACCAAATTCAATTTTCCAATTAAAAGACGTATACTATTAAAGTAAAACCATTGCTAAACACTGTACAATGGATGTAAATATGTATGTTTATGCACGATGTTTAGCTGCCTTAGGTTCATGTAATCTCCGCGGCAGCACATGGATGAAGGTAGACCACACAAGACAATCATATTTCTTGAGGGATTTGGATGGATCCTCAATGACGAAGATAGATACAACACATATAGTATACTAGTATACCTTCTTCCCACAACAACTATCTGCTGCTGCCTCGCCGGATATCTCCGATCAAAGCCGAGCTAGCCCAGCTACTACATCAATGTGGATCACGGCCGCAAAACAATCATCCAATGTGGGCAGCAGCATGTATACTGCTGGAGAAAGAAAAAAAAGCATGATGGAATTGGACCAAACTTCCCCTTTTAAACGATTGACTGAGTCTCAATACCTTCTTTCAAAAGCTGGACACGAGGAAGCCAGGCAGGAAGGGAGATTGAGGCCGCCAAGCCTGCTAAGGTGGCAAAAAATGCTGCGGTCCTCCCTCCAAACGACGATCCAGACTTTTGGCTATAAAAAGTCAGTGATCTTCTTTTTCTTCTTTCCCAGAAAAGATAGAGTCAGGATGATCTTAATCGCTCCTCAGCAGATATCAGAGAATGCTCATCCATTTTCTGTGTCTTGCTGCCATGCTCATGTCGAAAGAAACGACAAAAAACAATTGGTTCGGACTTTTGCAAATGACGGACACCCACGCCACAGCAGTCCAATTCATCATTTGGCTATCCGGTGAGGTGTCCAAATATGTAACACGCAATGGTCTGATTTATGACAGGCAGCAGCAGCCAGGGTCAATAGTGTACCTTGTGGCCTTTTTCAAGCATTGTAAAAGAAGGAGCTGCTATGTTGAAGACTAAAAAAAAGTGAGTCAGTCTTTCTCAAAATTGGCGAGAGATGAGGACGAGTGTGGAATGATAAAGAGGGGCTGCTGCTCTGGCGAAGGCTTAACCATAAGTCTGTCATCGCCTCTTCAATCACTGCTTCAGACAACTGGCTTGGCATTGTTTTTATCAGCTCTCTACTCTGCTGTACACTGAACACAGTGTTCACATAGTAGTACTTATCATAGTCAGAAATAACTTTGAAAATATTTATTCCCACACGTGTGCGAGCTATGTAGGCTGGCTGAATAGGAGAGTGTCGTCCGGCGATCGCCTTTAACGATCTGGGCAATTTGCTTGAAAAGAGATCTGCTGGCTGTGCATCCTATAGGATAATTGGTCAGTTCTTCTGCTGTGTGTCTGGAATGTATTTCCCTGCAAGAAGACTAAACGATTTGTCTTCCTTGACGATGAGCTTGAGAGTCAATGAACGGGTAAATTGGCCATTTGACGACAAACAAAAACAAGCAGGCAAAACTAATTGGAAGAATTATGATGATGGAGGAGAATCCCCTAGCTGATGGCAGGAACGCGAACGCAACCAGGATTTGTAGTCGTTTTATGTCCAACATGAAATTACAACCCCCCATATCACGATAGATACTGGGATGATGTCACCACCCATAATATGTACGCACAGTGTTGGAATATCACGCTCAAAAGTCTCATATTGGAAAATCACTCTATCGCATTTCAATTTTCACGTCAGAATATTTGTATCCCTCATCATTCAAGTCCTCAAATAAGTACTGTCTTTCAGTGGAAAAAATATCTAGTTAGCCTTTGGAGGGGATTTTACCACACCGTGAGCTTGGTAATATGTACTACTACTATCTATCTAGCGACATAGTGCATACAACGTAGAGTCAAACACAATATGTATGCGTGGCGGAGCAGATGGTCTCTTTTGCTGTTGTCGTCCTGAGGAGTGCAAACAGAATCAGACCTGGTCTGGTCTGGTAATTCTTGACTCTAACCTATTTATAGTGACTGAGGAGGGCCCAAAGGGTTAAAACTAGGGGTCAAAGAAGAAGTTGTAGGTCAGTCAACTCTTTCCATTATTCACTCCTCAAGGGATCGTAGTCAACTGATGGTATTCAAAGAACCTAACAAATCTTCAGTGATATTGTCTTAGAAACGAGTAATGGATGAAGTAGCTCGAGTTACAAACTCTTGGACAAGAAGAATGTAGTATATCACTTACCGCCTTGCAACCCGATCTGGGAGAATCTCTGGTTACTTCAGAAGCAGCATCTGCCGCTCTTGAAATGGCTACTGTTGGAAAATCAACCCCAAAGGTCTCAATTCTAATCAAAGCAAACGATTAGATTTAGTGGGTTGTCAACTCAAGATTGAAAAAAAGTCTCGCCGCCGGATGATATATGTATAATGTAAATTCAATTCTTCGGTTTGTGGATGATGGTGGGCTGAATGTTTTTGTGCTCACGCTGCTACGTTCCTTCCTAAACAATTTCACGTTACAATGCAGTCATGCCAAGAGGGTAGTCTTAGAATGACTTGGCTCCCTCCTCCTCCTCCATATTTATTCAGCATCTTTTTGTAGTCAGCGTTTGAAAGAAGACGAAAGACTGACAGCATGCAAATTGACTTCCGTTACTTCGGTAAAGTTGAACCAAAACTGGAAAAAAGGAACATTGGGGAGACTGCTGCTGGATGGCTTGCTTGGGTGTAATACTCTAAATTGATTGAGCAAATAAAGAGTTGGTGCTCCATGAAACTTGGGCTGGCTGGCATACTTAATGTGTACATACATTCTACAGCGGCACAGGGGGCAGCCAGAACCCCCATAAACGACTGTAGGTTAATTCATTGAGAAATGACATCACCGCCCACTGTGTTTGTCCGTCCGATCGCCCGCACAGTCAACGTGGCTTTACTTTAGGTTGAAAGTTACGATGTGCAAACAAAAACCGGCTGCCCACACAATGCATAATGTTTAAAGCCTTCTAATGCGCACCGACACCATTTATGCAACGACGGCGCAGCGACGAAAAAAGAGCCTCGTTAGGGAAAATAAGGGGAAAATCCTCCTTGGTCCCCTTGCTTGGCACTTGCCAAAGAAGAAGTAACCATTTACACGATTGCTTGTAGCATTGAATGTCGGCAGCTCATCTTTGTATATGTCTTCGCCGCTCTCTCTAACAAAAGTCCATTTTCCCCTCCTTCTTCTCCTTCCAGTAGTCTAGGGAGTAATACTATTGCTGCAGCAACAGAGCAATAAGTAATTTGAGCGAAAAACCACCAGAAAGAGAACCACCAGACAGCAATGTAGTCCCCCTACAGTAATATCAATCAAGGACTTTCCTTTTTCTGGGTAATCATCAAAGTGGCTCTGATTTTCCCAGTCCCCATGCAAATTCCGACGACTACTTCTATCCCTTTTAAAGACGGGGAAAACATCCCTTCCATTCCTTCTGTAAACAGCTAGAAATTCTTCCAAGCCAGCTACGGTTATAATCAGTATCCAAGTCTCTCTTAAAAGAAAGACACGAGAGAGAATTTCATTTTTGGGAAAGGCAATTGGAAACTCTGGTGGCGGTGCGAACTGCCGTCAGCATATCCACTCGAGCTTATCGCAACGTCAGCTCCATATTACTACTTCTACTACTACCTCATCTTCTTTCTAAAAAATGCTTTCTCTTATCTACAAATTGAATCCAGCGTAGAAGTAGTAGTAGTAGCAGCAGCATAGCAGCATCAGATAGAAGAGCAGTGTCTTTGACATCCAGGTTTCTGCACGACTGGTTGCGCTCCAGAATATTTGATGCTTGCTCCTCTTCAGATTTACTGCAGATTTGAGAAAACTTTTCCCTCCATTTGGTGATCATGGAAATATGACCCCAAACTGTTGTTGGCTATCTCCCATATCATCAATAGTTGAAAGGTTTTTCTTTTATCTTATTGGGACCGACCAGTCAGGATAATAAACGTATCACACAGCATTGGAAATTGTAACATTGGCCAAAATTTCTTTCCAGTGAGACCCAGAATGGTGATTTTCCAACACAAAAGCTCGACTTCTTTCGGAAAGTTTTATGCCAGACGCAAAAGATGATTGACTGGTGAAAGGAGACTTGCTGCATCAGCAAGAGATTACGACGTTAGTGCAGAGCAAGAAATGCCGTTTTCAACTTAATCCGCCGCGCATGCGAGCAGCAACGGAAAGACATCATCATGCATTATGAACTTACCTCTAGCAGTAGTTGCTTTCCCCCTTCATTCGTCTTATCTTCGTGTCTCAAAAGCATCCGTAATCCGTCTTGTCGACTTATTGAGCATGCTTGGCATTTACTCGATAACGTGGAATGCCATCTCCTCGTTTTGCATATATCGCATCATAACTGCCTGGGAAATGAAAAAATAAAATAAATGGAGAGTTGGAGACCCTACCAATGGTCTTCACTACTATGTACCAATCCGTATCGAATGGTTACCGTGTCGTGTGTGTGCGCGCGCGCGCGGGGAGACCCTCATAAACATGATGTGTAGTCTATAGTCCCCATTTTCATATTTCTTTCGTTCCACAGTGGTTGACAATCGTCCAGAAAGGTCTCACAAGGACCTAAATTATACAGAAGGGCCATTTTTTAAAACCCTGTGCTGCGCGTTGTCCTCCACCATGACGAGGACAATCTTTTACGCCCAAGAACCCTCTCACTTCAATAATAAAATCTGCTCTCAGTAGCTCTAGTGGAAGGGGAATGGAAAGCACTGACTAACATTAGGCGTGGCGAAATGAAATGAATTCCATTAAAAACACCCTTCTTGCTTCTTCTACTACTCAACGTACTAATGCGATGCTCAAAATGTGAAATCCTGAAAGTAGCACGTGTGCCACCTGGATATATGTCTTATAAGACGACATCATCGTCTCTACCACGCCCTGCAAAAGACATCGTAAATTCAAATAAAGCTACCGCTTGCAACAAATGTCAACTCGAATTTCGTGGCGAGACGACGAAACAGTTTGGGGTAAAAAGCAGTGGCCTCACAAAAAACTGAGACTTCCAATTGATGCAACATAGCATAAGACGACGGCCTCCCCCTTTGTCTCTTCTTGCTCCCCAATACGTAATGTATATCAAAACCTATTGCCCGGAACAAACGGGGGAAAGCCGCGTGACGAAACGCGAGATATAAGATGCTGAACATTTTGCAGCGTTGCTATTTACCATTTACCACAGCGCAGTTCGAGCATATGTAGCTCTAAAAAGATTTTTTCCGTGATAAAAGAAAGCCAATTACATTCCTTAGAAAATGTAACGTAGCTTCATTTGAACTGGTAACAGTTCAAGAATGCAAGTAGATACCTCAATACTCAATAGGTACTACATAGTGGAAAAGTTGGTGATTGCACACACGTTTATGCATTGTTGGCAAACTTCTTGAAGGAGAAGCTGAAAAACCCCGTTGTTTTGTGCCACTTGGAGCAAATATTGACTTGACCATTAACAGGAGACAGAAGTAGAAAAAGATAAACATCCAAGAAGAAGAAGAGGCAAGCCATTCACTTGATTGGATGACGGGAGCTACTTCCATCATCGTCGTCATTAAGCAGTTGTTAGTCAATCCTATGTATAGTACCTACCTCCTTTTGGAAAGAGGGGCTCACAAAAAAAACCATCCCACATTCCTCTCTGTTAAAAGTCGTCGTAATTCAATGCCAACTTCAGCCAATAGTCTATTAAAAGATGGCCAAATATGGTGCCTACTACATACTAGCGGCAATCATTTCCAGGCGTGGAGTCTGGACAATTTCTTCGTTGCCCCTACTAGGTATTGTTCTGCTTCGTTTTTTGTACCCTTTTCAGACATAGTTGAGACATGATGCCGGCCGAGGCCTCCTGGAGTGACATTTCAAAATATGGCCCATCTGATGGAAATCAAGTAACTGATACTTTTAAGTCCCAACAAATGGGGATCCTTGTTGTACAAGGCCAGCCCGATTCATTACCAATGCTTGTTTTTGGCCATCTTCCAACAAACTCTTTTTTGGCATGACAAATGACTGCACAGCCATCATCATTAGTTGTACAAGATCTCCTCCACTTTTGGGACACATTCTGCTCTTTTGTCGTTGTTACATCAAACAGAGCATACAAAAAAAAAACTGTGAAGGGGACGAAGAAAAAGAAGCGAGATATGAAAGATTAATGCTCCTCGGGAGCCCATTGACAAAAGTTCCACTTTTTTGCCTCTTAACTTTTCGGCGGCGGCGGTGGTGGTTTTTCTTTATGCAAAAGGAAAGCCCTACTACTTTTAGTTCCCAGCTACCGGCTTGAAGAAATATGAGAATGCCTTTCGGCCACTTTAATTTCAGACTACGAAGCAGAGTCTTGCAGTTGTGACTTCTTTTCCCCAGGAGAAAGCTTTTCTGTCTGTCTGTCTGTTGCTTCCTCCTCCTCTGAAGTAACTGTAAGTGGCAAAAGTAGATATGGAAAAGGCAATTTCACTTTTCACATTAGAACGGCTTTCGAAGGGAAGGGATAAAGCCTCTCTAGTCTAGAATGGAGAGCTTTAAAAAAGCGTCCTCAACATTGTCGAAGAAGGAGGCGGAGGTGTCAAGACAATAATGCAGCCTCGGTTTCTTCGTCCATTTTTTGCTCGTTACACGGCGCGCGGTGATATTATTGTCTCTCTCTCTACCGACGACGACGACGAAGACGTTTGCCACCACAATCACAAAGAAAAGAAGTCCCCCAAGTCACTGTACAGCCAGATTTTCTACTTCTTTCCCAAAATATACACTGGCACAGCGTATACAATTCCGGCAAAAAGTCTCATTTCCAGCCAATCGAAAACTGTTCAAGTATAAATCTGCGATGAACATAATCGACCACCGTAGCTCATCCCACTTTGTTTGAGAAAGATTTCTTTTGGTCGTATTACTTCATGGTAAAAGAAAAAAAAATGCCGACCTTGTGCCACAATAATGTTACTTTCGCCTCCTCAGAAAATATACTTTCGACGAGTAATTATGCGATTCCGATAAGGGGAAGAAAAACTAAGCTCTATTACAAATACATCTGGCCACAGCTTGAACAACAACAAAGAAGAAGAAAAGAAAGTCTCTTTTTTTACAGAAAAGAAGGTAGACAAGTTTAGCGGCTATGGCCACCAATAAATCATCGAAGCCACAGACGAGAACGGCCAAGACGACGACGACGAGGCTGAACACGATGATGGGGATGATACATTTCCCGTGCAGAACGGAGTTGTGTGCCTTCAAGCAAAACAAAAACAATTCAAGATGATGACATTCGCAGTGGTTCAAAAAAGGCCAAAGCCGAAAGGGATTATCCCGCCAAATTGAAAAGATGTATGAAATGCAATATTGTAGAATTACAGTAGCGAGTTGAATATAAAGGAGACATTTCCTGAGAAGAAGTAAAAATGCACGTGTCAACAACGTAAAGGATTCGTTATGTAAATCTGCTATGATGCTGGCTAATCCACTGCTCTAGAAGTGCTACTCCTCCAGTGACAAGAGCAGGCGAGGAGGTCACAATGCCATTTGTCAATGACAGTCACACGTTGACGACAAATACGAGGCGCAACGACATCCATCAAAATCTGAACCCCTTTCCATGATGAACAAAAACACCATCAGCTTTTCTTCTCCTAACTTTGCTTTCGTTTTCTTCGTTCACGCTTCCCATCGGCGCCGCCAACAAATTTACATATCAAATTGTTCGGAAGAATGAACGAGAATCCCACATTACATTCCTAGATGTAATTCCGGCGGAGGGGAGAAAGCTTGCCAACTAAATGCATCATTGCTTACATAGTAGTATGTAGTTGGGTATCCTCTTAGAAAATTGGGCATAAGTAAGGATTTATCATTCATACTTAGAGAGATAACGGGAAAAAGTTGGAACAGAGACTTCGGCGGCGAGAAATCCAAAACTTGGGCTCTGATCTCCTATGGAAAAGGGAATGGAAGAACGAACGCAGGAAAAAAAAAACAATGTAGGATAAGGAGCTTTATATATGTATCTTCTAGAGAACCGTAAAATCGTAAAAGGAAGGGTTGTAAAAGGAGTTTTATGGAAATGTTTGGTTCGTATTTTGCTGTACTTTTCGTCAATTCAATTTGCCGAATTTCGTTCTTAACGTTCATAACAGAGGAGCTTCATACTGACTAGATAGGGAGAGCTAATTATATGTGCATAAATACATCTAGATTGCTTGGCAGGAAGAAACAGGATGATCATTCCGGATCATTCGACATGCTCAGCATCGCATCACGATGATGCCCAAAGCTTATTCCATATCATCATTATCCAGAATCGCAACTACAACAACAACAATAGCCACTTTTCACTTAGTTGACACACACATAGTAGCAGGGGAATATTCCCCCCTTGTTAATGTCGATGCAGTTTCATGTCAAAAAGTTCGACAAGCACGACAAGATGGCGAAAAATACCTTTCCTGGCTTAGTAGCACTCACTCTCTGATAGTTGTGCTGCTTTTCTAAATAACAGTGACGACACAAAGGCTTGGCCCAGATTTAGAGCAACAACAGCAAAGATTAGCTTCCCTTTCAAGTACTAAGCGAGTCCCTTTATGGATTTCGCCTAAAATAAGGGCTTCATCTCCTCAAGAGTTGGCTCAAGAGTGTCGTTAGGCTGAGATATGCTTGTTCCTCTCCTTCCTAATTACCTTGCTACGAGTTATCAGTGTGCCGGCTACATCATCATCAAAAGACCGCAAAAGGAACCATTGCCAAGGCTTTCGATTCAATCCAAACTACTACTGCACTTCAAAGGAATCCCTGTTTTGCTATAACATCAAATACAAGAATAAGTCTAGTTTTTCTTGGTTCATGGTAGTGTTTCCAGGTCTGTTGGCGTTTTAAGAAGCAATTTGGCAATAAACAGAGTTATTGCCCTATTACCTCAGTTTTTTTTAATCTAAAAAAAATCTCAGTTCCTCCGTCCATCACCCACTCATCACAGTGTCATTTTTTATTTCGTCGTTGGCGGTTGACCGTAGCCTTTGAAGTTTGGAGCTAGAGGGCCTTTTTAGAAGATCACGAGATACACCATAAAATCTAACTATGAGGAGAGGACAGGCACTTGCAAAGAAGCTCAAGGAGCTTAATTTGAACGAGGAGGATGATAGCGACGACGGTGGTGGTTTTACGCCAACTCGATCCAAGTCCCCCCTAAAGTCTCAAAAAATTATGACTTCAGCAAGGACCGCAGCTGAACCATACAATCTCCCTTCCGCTTCGGGACCTGGTGGCCTCGTTGCCATGCTAACCAGCCTCAAAAGAATTCGTCGAGACCGCTTGAGAGCCTCATCTCCGAAATTGGAGGCTGAGGCTTTGGAGGAGGACGGCCACGGAGGACAAGAAAAATCTGTTTACTTTGACGCCAACTCCACGTTTCCCCTGAATGAAACTTTTACAACTTCAGACGACCTCAACAACACCTTCAAGAAGGAGCAAGACAACAGGATGAGGAGGTAATAATGTAACTTTTCGGTTCCTTTTTAGGGCTTTTGCATTATTGATTCTTTGTCTTGTTTGTGACAGCAGCAGAGCCGAACAGAAAGCTCCTCTACTACTTCCCAGCGATCTTGAAATGAAAATTATTCGTCAAGTAAGTCATGGCATCTGTTCTCATACTGCTTCTTTTCATCATTAACACTCATCATCATTTAGGTGGAATACTACTTCGGTGACTACAACTTTCCTAAAGACAAATGGATGCTGAATAAAGTAACGGAGCTGGAAGACGGTACGTACATAAAAAGCTTTCGTAGCTCAAGTAATACTATGAGTAATGATGATGCCAAGCTTCTCATTGCTTCCAGGCTGGTTCGACATGGAAACAATGATGACTTTCAAGAGACTGAGGAGCTTAACTGAAGATCCTTCTGTTGTTTTGACGGCTGTGGCCAAATCCCCTCGCGGTCTCTTGCAGGCAAGTGTATCATTTAGGCTCCTCCCGCACTTCTCATTAATTTGACATCATCCATTAGGTAGAAAATTGGGGCCACGGAAAAGGTCGAATCCGAAGAAATCCAGACAAACCTTGTCCTGAGTATAACGAAGCACGTCGCATTTCCATGCAGGCAAGTAACAATAAAAAAGCTCTCCTCCATCCTTTTTTCCGTCCCATTTCCTTCATTTGCCAGGAGAACGTCGAGGGAAAGAAAGAGAAAAGGGCCTTTGCCATTATGCAAACGTCTACATTTGTCAGCGTATCGCGAGCGCAGAAAATTCTTTCCTCTCCTCGTTAGTCATCAAGATGATTTTTTCCCTTCTGCTTTGCTCTCTAATCTGAAGGATTTATAGTAGTGCCTGCTCATGCACATGGTATTTGAAAATGTCCACAAAATGTCTCGAATAATTTAAAAAAGAAAAATGGGATTTTTTTGCTTTGCTAAAACACTTTGTGCCTTATGCTTTGATTTATGGACCTTCCGGCGAGTGAAATGACGAAAATGACAAATGTCTTGTCTACCCTACTTGGCTTTTCTCGTAATAATCAAAACTTGTTCTACTTTTTGTGTAGGACCGAACTCTGTTTGTATGGGGCTTTGACAGAGCCAATACCAGCCTCGACGACCTCATCGAGTATTTCGAGGGCAACTTTCAGAACGTGGTCAACATACGGCAACGAACTGCTCCCGTCAAAGAAGATGAAGATGTAGAAGAAGAAGAGGAGGAGGGCATGATGATGGAAGAAGTCGAATCAGAAACGAAGAAGAAGAAGCAGGCATGGATCACAAACAAAAACTTTTCTGCTTTCAACTCATCATCAACATTGTCATCGTCTTCTTCTTCGTTCTTTTGCAGGAAGTCAAGCGCGAGTTCTTGGGATCGATTTTTTTGACTTTCGCCACCCGTCAGGACGCAGTCAACTTTTTCGAGAGCAACCGTCAATCTCTCGTCTTCGGTGATCAAAGAAAATTGAAAGTCAAATGGCAAAAGGACTTTTTCAGTGACCGAGCCCTTTTCAATGACGTATTCGATAAAGAAACCATAACTAAAACTTTGTACATATCAGGCTTTGACAAACAGGTAGTACATGCTTCCTCGCTATCCTAAAATATAGTCTTAAAATATTGGATGATATTTCTTTTATTTTAGGACACTTCCGAATCGGAACTAGCAAATTTTTTCGACCAATTTCAAGGACCATCTGCGATGAAAAAACGCGTGTATCGTTTTGCCAGCAGTGATAATGATTGGCGATTTACCGGTGGCGTATTCGTTACTTTCAGCAGCCAAACTCGAGCCGAGACATTCTTCGAACAGTACAAAGATAACCTTTTGTATAATGGGGATCGTCTTCGTGTCAAATGGCAGAGTCATTTCTACCAGGAGAAAGGATTGTTCAAGGAAGAACTTGAACGATTGCCAAAGAAGGCCAGGACCTTTATGTAATAACACTACAGAAAAAGACTGCTCAACTTTCTGTAAGACCTATCAAAACTATTATTTTGTTGTAATAACTTGTACAAGAAAGAATCTAGAATTCAAAGCGTATATAGAACTGAAAGTGAACAATTATTTTCGCCACTTCTAATAGCACCGTAGTAGTGCATAGGTCATGGTAGTTGTGTGCACTACCAAGACCAAATGGCAGGAAAGTTTGCAAATTAAAGCGGGAGAAGGAGAAGGCCAATTACTGTCCTTAGTTCGGAGAAGGACACTAGATAGAATGAGAAGAAGGAAACGGCTGTTTAAAATAAAATGGCCCTCTCCATCTTGATCTACACTACCCAGTACCCAGCAGGGAAAGGAGAGAGAATACCTTCTTTCTTTTGCTTCCTAATGGTAAAGAATGGGTCCCTTATGAAAAATTCTGAGAGATGCTTCCTCCTCACGGCCATTTACAAATTTCGGCTATGTTATTCTTTCAAAATAAGTAGGTAGATTTTTTTTTCTTCTTAAGCTTCCATTTGTTTAAGAGCAAGCAGTTAATCTGATAGCAGCAGCGCAGACCTCTTTTTTCTGCTTCTTGCTCGCTCTGCTATTATCTCTTGCTAACATCTTTATAGTTGAATGTTGGCTGGTCATATCCAAAACGGGAAAATCATCATTGAGTTGGCATGCAAGACTAACTTCTCTGCTTCTAGGATCCTCTGCTCTCATTAGGCGTGTTCAGCCCCATTCTTTTTCCATTTTTTATGTGTCCGACTTTGGAGGCGCAAGCAGCCACGCCCACGTCGTTAGTCGTTACTCTTCATGTGGCAAATTCGATCTCATTCCAGCAAATTGATTGAAATCTGATCTGCTGCTGCTGCCTCCTCGCATGACTTTAAATTAGGATCGCGTGACTTCTTATTGTGATGGTCTTCTCTCGAAATTGGGCTCTTTCTCACGCCGAAGAAGGTGTTTGAAACTATTGCACATTCTAACTGACGGATGTTGACTCAACGGCTTGGAGATTCATTATCGTTCCTTTCTCTCCGTACAGTGTTTGAAAATGGCCCAAACGGTCTCGTTTTTTTAACCCATTTGAGCCACAGTTACTTATAGATTCAATCTAGAACTGAAACCAAAATAATCGGTAGCTCACTTTGAACTTTGATCAAATCTTTTTTTTTACTGAGGATAATCCAACACTGTGGCTCCTTTCTCTTCTTCTAGAATCAAGGCGACAAAGTTGACAGTTTGTTGAACAAATTGGCTAGAATCTCCAAACAGTTAAAGTTGGCTGCAAGTTACAACTGAAGGGCTCGTTTTTCAGCAACTATATACTAAGGTGCTGGGCTTGAGATAATTGCAAAATCCCCTTATAGCGAGGAACAGGCCAGGCAGCAAAACTAATTAACTTAAACCGGCCATTTGGAAGCTCGGGTGGCATGTTGTGCGATACTATTAAAACCCTAGAGGGTGTTCATAGAATACAGATAACCAACTTCCAATGGCGGCGGTGACACCCACACAAAATTTCTAATTAAAATTAGACTATCTAGAGGTAGGTGGAAAAATTGTGGTACGATCGGAAGGTTTGGTGACTTTTGAAAGTATTGTTACGGGCGCAATTCTTTTAAAAT
Source organism: Oithona nana (assembly GCA_900157175.1). Classification (NCBI taxonomy): domain Eukaryota; kingdom Metazoa; phylum Arthropoda; class Copepoda; order Cyclopoida; family Oithonidae; genus Oithona; species Oithona nana. The sequence goes on from LT727893.1 coordinate 589,240, forward strand.
ATCTCCCAAAACTATCTTGCTTCGAAACTTCGGATAGCTCGGATAGCTAAAAGGAAAGAATATTTTTTCAAAGTGTTTCTGTTCAATATGCTTCACAGTAGCCCATTTTTTAAATAAAATGTCATTCCTCAAAAACAACATGGAAATTGTTGTGTGCGTTCAGAGTGCCGCTGAGTGTCTTTTATTTTTTTTTAGAAAAAAGAAGTAAAAGCAGGTCATATTTGGATGATATCATCGGTAGCCTATTTGTTCTGGATGATATGGCTAACGAGATTGGATAATGGAGAGTAGCCTAGTCTCAGTCGTGGTCAGTGGGTGCTAAAAGCCAAGGAATGTGAAATTGCCCCGAGCCACACCACGACGAAGCGGTGGTGACCGAGGAGGAGTTGGCGGCAATAGTCTTACCTGCTCCTCTACCCCTACTGCTGCTGCTGCCATGGTGGTTGTCGAGTAACGCACCCCCAATTGTCTGAGGAGGAGGAGGTGGACCGGGTGGCCCATCAACATTGGCTGCTACGGTCAACCCCATCAGATCTCCCGCCGAGGAATGAGCAAGCGCAGGGCACCAACACAACAGGTTGACCGCTAAACTTCAGTCGATTGAACGCTGCCATGGCAATGGGCAAGTTGCACCTTCTTCAAAATCGTTAAAAAGCAGAATGGCAGCAGCAAGCTCAACAATATTCATCTTTATTTTGCTGCATTTTGCGGAGCCCATTTTGAGCTTGTGCCAGTGGACACCCAATGATCAAGCAAGTGTGGAATGTCACCTCAAAATCCTGGATTTTCGCCGGAATTCTTCCTCGATTGCAGCCATGCAAGTTCCCCACCCGGGTCTGAATGAAGCCGAGTCCCTCGGCGTCTTCTGTTCCGATGTTTTCTTCTTCGAGTCCCAATTACGGTCTGACCATTTCGGATCCCTCGACAGCCTGGCCAATCTGGAGATCAGTTTTTGTAAATTAAGGACATTGCCTCCTCGGACCTTTGTCGGCCTCCAGGGACTGACTTCACTCAAGATCCACACGCATAACAAGGATTGGACCTCGCTGCAAATGGAGCCCGACTACGAAAGTCTGGTGGGGCTGGAACAATTGCAAAGCCTCGACATGCAACTCAATAACTTGCATCATATTCCTCCCGGATTTTTCTGTCCCTTGAAAAACTTGGCTCACATTGAGCTCTCCTCCAACGCCATCAGCGACTTGAACCATTTAGGAATCAGTCATTCTAGCAAGGAAGAACATCAGGAATTCCAATGTAAGCTGCATACGGCCAAAAGTCTCCACCTCCGCCATAATGGGTTAGTGGCAGTCACTCCCCTCTCCTTGGCCGCCATGCCTTCCCTCAAGCACCTGGATTTAAGCCACAACCATATAGGTAAATAAACGTACTACTAAGTATAGAATACATCAATCAACTCAAATCAATCCTTCAATCCCTTTAGGCGTTTTAGTCGAAGCAGCTTTTGAAGGCCTGGATACCTTGCAAACCATCGATTTGTCCTTCAACAGGCTGGCCGCCATTCCGCCCAAGATATTTAGCACCACGCCTAATTTGCATAGCTTGACTCTGGCCAATAACACGCTGGGCACCATTGACTTGAGCGTCTTTAGGGCCTTGAAGCACTTGCAGACGCTCAACATGTCAGGCAACAATTTGGACGAGAATTGGATTCGACCAGGGATATTTGCCGGACTGCATCAGCTCTTGGTACTGGACTTGTCCAGCAACCACATTGCACGTTTGGAACAGGGTCTGGTTGACGAATTAACGGCCTTACAGGTCCTGCATTTGGGGCACAACAAAATTCATACCATTGCCACACACTCTTTTCGACATCTAGCCAACCTTCATATTCTGACTTTGGAGCATAACCAGCTGGAAACTGTGCAGAGGCAGACCTTAGCTGGCCTTTCTTTGCTCAACACTTTGAATTTAGACGCCAATAAGTTGCACACTCTCCACGCAGGTTCGCTGAAAAATTGCACGGCCTTGGCCTCCTTGGGCCTCAGTCATAACTTCCTGACGCAAGTGCCCGAGGCCATTCATCAATTGAGCAGCCTTCAAAGCCTTGACATTAGTGCTAATCTGCTTGGGCTTTTGAAGCGCGAGTCCCTCCAAGGCCTGCCCAAGCTGGGAATTTTACGGCTGGGCCGAAACGAACTTAGTCGCTTGGGCGAGGGAGCCTTCGTGGAAGTGGGCGCTTTGGAAGAGTTGGATTTGGGACAAAATCGCTTCATGTCCTTAGAGGCGGATGCTTTTAAAGACCTCAAGCAATTGAAGAAGCTGGATCTGTCCCATAACCAACTGGAAGATGTTAATGGTCTCTTTGCTCATCAAGGTGCCCTCAAAGCCCTCAACTTGTCTTCCAATCACCTCCTCTGGTTTGACTATGCCTTCATCCCACCCAGTCTGGAAGTTTTAGACATACATTCCAACAATATTGACTCCATGGGCAATTATTACGCTCTCAGAGATAATTACAATTTGAAATATGTTGATGCCAGTGTCAATGCCATCTCCGAGTTGCATGTCCTTTCCATTCTGCCAGGAGTGAGACACATCAATCTCAGCAACAATACATTGACTCGAATCGCACCCAATACCTTCTTGGGCAAGAAGAACTTGGTTGAAGTTCATTTACAACGCAATCGCTTGGAGACGTTGGACGTGTCATCCTTGATGGTGTCTCTAGGACCCAATGAAAGTAGGTTTTCCCCTTCTTTACTAATACATAGTAGTACTAAAACTTTCTGCAACTCTCTTTGCTCTTAGGACCGCCTCAATTTTTCTTAGCCGGAAATCCTTTGCTTTGCGACTGCCATCTTCAGTGGTTTCATCAAATGGCGAGTGCCCAGTTGCAACATTACGCTATGATCCCATCGATGAATCAACTGTACCCAGAGGTGCCTGATCTTGATCTTATACAGTGTCGTCTTCTCAATGTCAGTCGTCCATCGGTGCCTGCTGTGGTGGATTTGACCCGTCTGCAAGAACAGGACTTTTTGTGTCCTTATCAGACTCATTGCTTGGCTCTATGTCTTTGTTGCGACTTTCTGGCATGTGACTGTCAGGTAAGGCTACTTTTTTCCCCTAGCGCCGTTTTTCAGGGCTTTCTTTCATGCACACATTAGGGTACCCGTCAAATTTCAATTTTAAGTCAAACTTTTTTACAGATTTTATGGCAAACCATTTGAATTCTAACTACAAATGACAAATATGTTTTTTTTTTTACTTTTTTTGGTCATATTTGAACAGAACTGATGTTAGTTCTAGAAAAATAACGATCACCCTAAAAGGCATTGCATACACATTCTGATCTCCATTTAAGATAACAACTTTTTTTTCCTATTTCATTTTGAAAAAAAAAAATGCACTTGCTACATATTTCTTTTCGGATTTACTTTTATTTTCTATTTCTGTTCTGCACATGCTGCTTCTCATTGCCAATTCCGTTTTTTCCTCTTTTGATAGATGAAATGCCCTGAAGACTGCCAATGCTTTCACGACCAGCTTTGGTCTGCCAATGTTGTGCAATGCTCGCACCGAAATCTTTCCAAAGTGCCCTCTTTGGTTCCTATGGATGCCACCGCATTACATTTAAATGGCAATAATCTGACGCGACTCCAGCCAGACATGTTTTTGGGTCGTACCCGTCTCCATACCATCACCATCCAGCACAGTAACGTAATGGGTATTGACAACGGCACCTTTTCCGACTTAGATCACTTAGCCAGGTTGCATTTGGGACACAACAATCTCAAGCAGCTTTTTGGCAACGAATTTGCCGGCGCCGCCACTGACAATGGTGCTAAAAGTGGATTAGCATTGTCTTTGCGAGAGCTGTACCTGCACCATAACCGATTAGTGAGCATTGCGCCAGACACCTTCAAGCCCTTGTCACAGTTAGTCACACTGCGCTTAGAAGGCAACCTCCTGATCGAATTTCCCATTTGGGTTCTAAGTAGCAACACCTATTTGCAATCACTGACTCTCAGTTCCAATTGGTGGGATTGCCAATGCAGTTTCTACCGAAAATTCCGAATGTTTATTGACAGCCTGGGCAGCAATGTTGTCAAAGATGCCTCTCAAATCACCTGCAACAGGTAAAACATAATTCTATTTGCAATCTTCAAGCTGTAAATAAAATTGATTCATACTTTTACTACTACAGCAGTTTGCAAGATGAATGGCAAGATGATGCAGACAATTCGTGTCACCATTCAAAAAATCTCATCTCCATCAAGGACACTTCTAAAAATGAATACCTTGTACCGGTCATCATTGGCATCAGTGTGGTCTGTGTTCTAGCAGTTTTGGGTACCATTTGCACTTTTGCTTGCATCAAAGACGGCTGCAGAATTTGGCTTTTTAGTCGATATGGACTCCGCATCGAAGTTGCTGCCGCCGTCAAAGCCAAGTCAAAACTTGATGGTGGTGCCATGATTGGCAACGATGACATCACCGAAGAAGCTCCGATCATACTCTTTGACGCACTCCTCCTCTACAGCAACAAAGACAATGAGCCCTATGTACAAGATATTTGCCAAAGTCTGGAACCCACCTACCGACTATGTCTCCTGCATAGGGACCTGGCCGGAATCTACACCTCCGAAGCTTTCAAGTCTGCCGTGCAGGCCAGTAAAAGGCATATTGTCGTCTTATCCAAGAGTTTTATTGCCACCGAATGGCAGCATTTCCAAGATACCTTGCTAAACCCTAAGAAATTGATCATTATCAAGGTTGAAGATGAGGAATTGCAATCCGAGGACCTGCATCAGTACAAAGAGGTGAAGAAATATATCAAGTCTACCCAATCATCATCGAAAATATTAAAATGGAATGCTAATGACGAAAAGCAATTTTGGAAAAGTCTGAGATATTACCTGCCAGATCCACCAAAGTTGCCAACCAAAGAGGGTGGCGCGGAATTGGATGTGTCCGGAGCGTGGAAATTCAGCAGCGACGCCTCTTCTTCCACGCATCACAGACTGCCCCCCATAAAAAAGAAATGCTCTTCTCATTCGACCGCTAGCTCAATCAACGATTCCGGCATTTACGATTCCCATTATTCTGGAAACGCCACCGCCGCAGTGATGCAACTGACTCGATCCTGTGGCACCAATGCAGTCCATCATCAAAGGTCAAGTTCGGCCTTGGTTGAGACGATTCGCGATGCTGCCTTCGCAAGCAGCCGAGCAGCTTCCGAAGGGATTGGCAAACATCAAAGGTCGAAATCTTTTCTCTTATTTCATCATCAAGAAGAAGAACAGCCTCAGCCACTGCCTCTGCTGCAAAAAGCTCCTCCCAAACCTCCGCCTAAAGTAGGGGGCAAAGTGCAAGCTTTGCACCGATCTGCAAACATAGATGATGGCACCTACGCATCCCCACCTAGCATACTAATGCAATTGGCTAAAGTCAGTCCAGATCTACTGTCAAGTCTTAATGCTACCATGACTACGCCCTTAGCCTCGGAGACCCCGACAGCAGCAGCGGCAGCGTCAGCGGCCTCATCTAGACAAGTGAAAATGATTTCCCCCGTTGTTGCCAGAGCGAAGCGAAAGGAACACAATTCTTCTTCATACCATCAGAAATCATATTCAATGGCTGAGAGTGCTTTCCTTGGCACTCCCAAGTCGTCCAGGAATGAGCACAAGTACCCACCGATCCACCGACGCTCAGCGTCCATGTTGGAGCCAACCGCTGCTCCTGAAGCCTCTTCGAGGTCCCCTCTGCTAGTCTTATCCAACCCTCAGGCTACTAACTCCAGAATGTTGTTACAACCTCACCGACCACTGGAAAGGCGGAGCAGTAGTGCTGCTAACCATTTCAACCATTCAAGATCAGTGTCAAGCATGCTTGACCAAAGAAGTGAAAGAGCAATTAGTACAATTAGACTAGAGGACTTGCCTTCGCGCAAGATCTTGCACATGTCAACCTCGCAATTGAAACAAATGCATCATCAAAGATCCTCTTCTTCTCCATATGAAGGCTTTGTCCTGTGAATCATCATCATCAAGTGCTGTGACTAAGAACAATCAACAAGTTGAGAAAATGAATAAAAAAACTGTATTCAAATTTTGATAGTCGACGACTATGTACAATTTACATCGCGCGATTTAAATCAGAGATTTTGAAGCAAAGCCTTAGCGCAACTTTGAATTTTGTCTTGGCTATCTAGAAGTTGAGCGGTGTTCACTTTTTCTTTCGCATCTAAGTTCTTGGCTTCTTTGAGGTTGGCGGGATTTGAATCTAAAAGGGTACCTAAAGCCACCATATTTCTAAAGCGGGCCTCGCTGTCGGTCATGCCCTGGAGAAACAAAAGTGAAAGGCTCAAGCAAGTACTTTGCAGTTCTTCATTCACGGCTTTGTCTGTCGATGCAATAGAGAAATTTAACACTACAGTAGACATAGCAATCTGAGCTGGCTTGCTTTCGATCGGAAAAAGAGCGCTGAGTTGATGGATAATCGTTGGATGCTGACTCAACATTAGATGCATTCCTGGAAACATGAGAAAAGTTAAATTATAGTATGTTGTGTAAAAATAACTCAAAATAGTCGCATTCCTTCAGCTTTAAAAAAAATCCCAATAAAGGAAATAAAAGGTCCATTTCGCGTATTATCTATAAAAATCAGAGTCAATTCACAACAGCCCCAAAGTTTCAACGTGCATTGTAAGACTTTTCCCCCCTTTTTTGTCTCTCTGCTCCTCACCTTTGTCTGTATTGAAGAGATTGGCTAAGCTTCGTAAAGCTAACATTTGATTGGCCGCTTTATCATGAATCGTCAAGTTCTGGAGAAGAAGGTCTAACAGCTCCTCGGAGTGCTTGGCCAAGAGTAATTCAGCAGCGACAGGGTTGACCAAAGATAGTCGTAACAGATCCAAGCAAGGGAACACTTGATCCTTGGGCCAATTCAAGATTTTGACCAAATTTGCAACGTCTACAGCTTGAGGATCTTTGGCGACACCTGAAAAAGAAAGAAAAGAAAATGAACTTGATTAGTCTGTCGACGACGATACCTATGCTCAAGGAGGAATCAAAATATAACACCGATCAAACTAAACTGGCGCCAGAAGAAGAAGGACCTTTTGAGTTGAAGGTGGGTGAAGTGGTGCTAAGGGTAAAGTTTAAGTACGCTCAAGATGACCTGGAGGTTTATGTTACCAATGATTCCTCGGTCAAGACCTTGAAATGCGTAGTTGAAAGCTACGTTATGGCCCACAAAGTGGGCAAGAAGTTGATCAACTCCATGAACCTGAACATATCTCCGAAAGCACTGCTGTCATGGAAGATTCAAGAGCAAAAGTTCTTTGCTCATCATTGCCTTTCTAAACGCCAACAGAGAAATGAAAAAATCGTTCGCTTCAGAGTAAAAATCTTCCTAGAGATAAAATCTTGGTCAGTGGAGGAAGTGGAGGAGACACTCATGGACGATAGGAAACTGAGCTGCCAAGGTAGTCAAAGTTCTACGTCTTCGTTCTCCAAGACTTTTTTTGCAGGTAAGACTATATTAGCGAAAGTAGATAACGTGCAAAAGTGCACTCAACGTTATTATCTTCATTTGATCGACTGCTGTAATACACAGTGTTTGAAAATCACTCAAAATTCGAAAAGTGTGAGAATAAAGTTAAAACGCTTCAGTCTTGATGTTGTAAGATGAGACTTTTTGCTTGACTTTCAAACACTGTGTACTGTTTAGCTGCCGAAGCGACTTCAACTACGGAAGAGCCAATTGACTTTGACGTCGTGCCATTACGACTACATTTGACGGACAAGGGAGCAATTTTGCAAGAAGGACAGGCTGCAGCCCTATCAGCATTGCAAAAGAAGGAAAACAAGTGCTTCCAAGAAGTCGAGTGCCTGATTTTTAATCGGAGACTTGGTCCGGTCTCGCTGGGCACTCAAGACATTGATGAGGATTGGATTTGGCAATTAGACTTTGATGGCATCATCAAGAGATTGGGCCTGTCAAAGCTGGATAGCCAATTAGACAATCTCGTCTTCCTGCGCAGAAAAGGCGAGCGAAAAAATTACTTTGACTCACCTAACGAAGCCACAGATTCCAATTGATCTTCTGCAAGTTTCAAGTTGCTTGGTACTTTGGTATTGAATTCTGTTAGTTTGCCAATAACAGCGTCTAATTTCGGTACCTTAAATAAATCGTGTAGTGTTATAAAAAATGCAAAGAAGTAAAAGAAAAAAAAAATGACGTACTGCACTGAATTTCAAAAAAACTCTTTGAGGATAGAAGTCGTGAATGATAGGCTGACTTCCTCCATTAGTTGTGGTATATGCATTGGCACCAGTAAATGGATCTGCACCGCCTCCTCCTCCATTGGTGAAGGATGAAGCTTGAACTCCTCCGGATCCGGATACATAGGCATTTCCACCGGTCAATGGATCACCAGAGCTACCTTGCTGCTGAACAAAAGCCCCTCCGCCACTTGAATTCTTGATGATGAAATTGGCAATTTGTTCTAAGTATTCCTGTGGCAGGCTGTGTTGGTGAATGAATGATTGAGCTTTTTCGTAAGGCTCTTCTCCGTTGTTGTAGGGTAACTTTAAAACTACACCTTCATCAATGTCGATGTGGAATACATGGTCATACTCTTTGCCTTCGTACATAACTTTGCCTCCTTTTAACCCCCGGCCTGAGGGATCTTTACTCTTCGGTTGCCCTACCACATCTCCAACTTTTTTCCACTGTCCGTCAGCTTGTGACCAGGAGTGGACCGAGACAGTATTACCTTCTCGAACCATTACCGTTTGGCCATCACGGCGACCTGTCCGGTCCAAGACTTCGGGTCCGGGCATATCAGCGACTTTTACACCGCCAACTTCTTCGGGTAAACCACTGTCGTTGTCTTCTTGCTCCATAGCTTCCTCTTTCGGCTCTTTAAATCTTGATACTTCGGCATCATAAAGAGCAATCAACTCTACAGGTGCTTCTCTCTCGGCATTTTGTGTAAAAATGTAGATTCTGTTGTCAGAACAGCCCACTGCGATGTCGCCATTGTCAAGGATTCGTACACACCAGGCAGACAAGGCGGGAATGGGAAGATTTTGATTGAACCGTCCATCAACGAACACTTTAACCCCTGTACTTTCTCCTGCCGAAGCCAAAATGCTGCCTCCGTTCAAGGTACTGAGGGAATAAATGAACTCGGTGTCCTCAAAATTCAATCGCATCGTCACCTTGAAGTTGGTGCTATCGATGCTCCAAAAGCAAATCCTTCCGTCGTTGCTACAAGTTGCAACCTCATCCCGAGAAATCACGGCAATGTCTGAAATATATATATTTTTTTAAATTGTAATCACTAATCAATCAAATTCTAAACTGATTTTATAGATTTAAACAAACCTCTAACCGACTGTGCATGGGCTTTTGTTGATGATTTGCACACACCACCTTTCCAAACTTTCATGTTACCATCAGCAGCACCAGTCACCATCAGTCCTACTTCCGATAAAATCACCCCACACCAAACTCCAGCCTCATGATCTTTGAGGGTCATCACGGTCTTTTGATTTAACCAGACTCGAGCAGTAGTATCCCAAGAACCAGATAAAAGAGTCTGATTTTTTGAGATGAACAATGAAGCTACGTTTGCGGAATGACCGTGCAAAAGGTGATTAGGATTGACGTCGTACGGAACGTATGCCCGAATAACACCTAAATGTAGTAAAGATTGAATTGTTGTGTCAAAAAAATAATTCAAAATCCTTTACCGTCATTCGATCCAGTGTAAATTAAACCATCAGGGTAACTTTCGTTTGAAGGCATTACGGCTAAAGAAGTCACGTAGGCCGTGTGGCCTTCATAGGTGATTTGCTCATTCCAATGTTTGCCTCCTCCCTCCGAAGACCATAATTTAACTTTCATGTCTCTAGATCCAGAGACTAAGGCATCACCAGGAAATGCGGCCAAGCATCTGACATCATTTTTGTGCCCATCAAGGATGGAAGAAAGTTTGTACGCCATGAAGGAAGCCTAGTAGTCAATGACACGTAATCTTTATGTGGAAAGAATCTTTATGAAATGAGCTTAGCTACCATACTTTTGCAACGCAAAAACTTTTAATGAATCACACTTACCTTGATTGCAGGTATCAATACGACCGTTCTTTAATAAATGATAACGTTTGATTTTTGTAAGAAATTTCGTGAAAAGTAACTTTTTTGTTGTTTTCTTTCTTTTTGAAGGCTGTGAAGTGAACTAGTAGATTTTAGGCTTTTGAAGCCATTGTCATTGTATTTCATAAACTAACCAACCAAACGGTCAAAAACAAAACATTCGCTTTTGCTATTGCATAAAAATTAAATATCCTTGTTTTACTAATTGCTAACATTAAAAAATATGAAGAATTTGGCATTTTATCACTTTTCAAATGTCTGGTTAATTGTGGAACGTAATACTTTTTCAGTCCCTCACCAGTATTCAGCGTCCACCGCCGGGCAGATTGTAAACAAAAACGAAAATCGTACAATTTAGAAGGACTACGAAACGTTTCCAACTTAAAAGATGTCGATTGGTGTACCTATAAAAGTCCTCCATGAGGCTGAAGGCCACATTATTACATGCGAGACCATTACGGGAGAAGTCTACAGAGGAAAGCTTATTGAAGCAGAAGATAACATGAATTGCCAAATGACAGCAGTTACTGTGACCTACCGAGATGGTCGTGTCGCACAATTGGAAAATATTTACATTCGTGGATCTAAGATCAGGTATTCTAATAGCCTTTGAAATTGTATCAATAGTTTTCGCGTAAAAAAACAAATTCCGTCCTTATCTTAGGTTTTTAATCCTGCCGGACATGCTAAAAAATGCGCCAATGTTTAAGAACCAGGGTCGAGGCAGAGGTGCAGCTACGGGAACAGGTGGAGCCAGTCGCGGTAAATCTGCTATCCTTAGAGCTCAAGCTGCCCGTGGACGAGGAAGAGCAGTTGGAGGTGGCCCACCTCGGGGTGGTGGACGTGGTGGCATGGGCGGCGGATTTCAGGGACGAGGACGTGCTGGTTAAGATCTTTTTACGCTGAATTCGAAGTGTATTCTTACCATTTCAACCAGCTTCAATAATCGTTGTGTATTACTTGAAAGAATAGAGACAACTCTTGAAATAAAAAAAAGCATTTCACCAAAAAAAAAAATATCCAAAAATATGCGTTGAGGTTGACGAATAGAATTCTGTATTTCGTCTTATTTTTACACGGAAAGCAGTCTTTTTCATAGTATGGATTCTAAACGAATCGAAAAGGTAGATTTTGAAAACGCAAGTAGACTAGAAGGACTCTTGTCTTACAGAACACCCTTGAGGTCATCAGGTATCGTCGGTTTTTATCTTAAAGTTTGCCGAAATTCCGTCATAAAAGGGTGTCGATCTGAAGACAAAACCAACCAAGTCTTGGTTTGTTTATTCTAGAAACTTTTTAACCACGCCGAGAAGCTCTTTGGAATCGGGAAATTTGAGCTTGCGAGGAGGGCCGAGCTTTACTCCACTCCAGATGGTTTCACTTTTTCCATCTTCAGTTGTGACAGTAATTTCAAAAGATCCTGTAATGTGATTCAGAGATACGGTTGATCTTTCTTTTAAGCAAAAATTAGGAAATTATTTACCTCTTTTGATGGTTTGTCCCTCGGGATTGAGTTCCGATGTCATTTCATCGATAGAAAAGGGGGATGAAGCAAGGACAGAGATACTCTCATTGGCTCGCTTCTTGAATGTATGTCAGGATTTGCAGTGGAGTACAGAAACCTAAATACAGAGAAAGAATAATGAGACATTTATCACCAATTCAGTCACAGATATCTTACGTTGGCAATTTTTTCCCCATTCCAGCTCATCAACGTATCAGGATCCGCAGAAGAAGTACTTGGCTTTGGTTCGTCAACAGCTTTAGAATGTCGGCTTGCTTTGGTTTCGATCTCCTTGCCTTTGGGTGGACCAGGAGCACTCCTTTTCCTTTGCTGCCTGGTCTCCTTCGCCATGATATTTTTGAATATTGTCACAAAAATATTTTTCTTTTAATTTAAATTTCCTCGTGTCTGTCCGGCGTCCGCTGGCGTTCGTCTCAGCCTGACTGAAATTTGCTGATTGATTTTTGGCGGGAAAATTTACATAAGTTGCATAACAAGACTGAAAAATGAAAAGGCTTCCAGCCTAAAAGCGCGAGCCTGATACTTTCACAAGTATTCTTTAGAGGATTAATCGCATTGATGCACATTCTCTTTTGTAATTTTATTTCAAGTAGGTGTCCACAATCATTTGAAAAAATTCGTCAGTAAATTGCAAATGATCTCCTGGACTTGACAGAAAGTCCAACCTTCCAGTCTGGTCAAGCGTTTTCAATCCTATCCAGTCTTCAATGTACAGCTTCGTTTCATTGAAAGCGAGCATTTTTTCCGTTTGTCCTGTTTGATAAAATCCGAACCATTCGCTTTCTCTGGGAACTACCACAGAATCTTGAGCAAACTTTATGAGTACTATTTTTTTCAATTTCAACAGATTTTCTTTATACGTTGAATTCTTCAGATCTCTGTCGTTATTGATGTCAGCCATAAAGAGGCTTTTTCTACGGTATTCATCATCTGCCAGGGGATCGTGCCAATATTGAGCTTGGACGAGTTTGTTTTGAACCCAAGACGTGTAAGCCCCGTAATTGAGAAGTCTTCGAATGTAATCACAAATGATGTGCGCAGCATTGCAATCAGGTAGACCATAAACACCTTGATGTTGACCTCCAAAACTGATCAAGTTTTGCATTCCTTGTGGACATATTTGTGAAACGGCTCGAAGAAATTGACCACCTTGGCTAAAACCTACAATGAATTTGGTATTAACAGAATAATTCAACTCGCTAATCATCAAAAACTATACAAACCTATGGCATTATATCCCATGCTTAACTTTTTGTCATTCTTGATTAGGTCACAAGCAATGCTGATTTGTTGATCAACACCCTTGAAAAAACCATTTAAGGTGTCTTCGTTTGGACTTTGGCCTATCATAAGACTGTGGACATAGACTCCAGGAATGGCTTCTTCAAGCATTTTTTTGATAGCTCCCATGCTGAAACTATGGCAGCAGTTATCACCCATCCCATGCCAGAGCACGATTGGAGTAGGAGTTTCATTCTGATGAGCACTAACCCTTAAAACGAGAGAAGTCAGGAAAAGTGACACTATAGAAACAGCCATTACGAATTCTGACACATTGATTTTCTCTGAAAAATTCCTGTTTCGCGTGTGTTTACATCATCTGGGACATATAAGTAGTTTATTTCTTTCTGACATCGTTCACAGTGACCGATGTTAATTTGCTGGCCTCTTGCTCCTTTAGTTTCTCATGGGAAATTTCTGTAGGATGACGCAAATCATGATCTTGATCGAAATGAATCTTGATGTCACTGGCCAGCTTGAAAGTCATACGACAGATTTGACATCTGTATACCTTCTCAGACATTACATTGACACTATAGGCACGGATTTGCTTCAACTTTATAAACGAAAATTATTTTCTTGTCTTCGGTCTTTTGAAGAAAGAAGATTCTGGCCTTTCTTCTTGTTATCTTGTATAATATAAAATTTTTGCGAGTTGCGTTGCGTAAGGAACGAGTGACTGTTAGGCTTTTGCCCCTCTAAAGTATGGATTTCTTCAAGAAAAAAGCCAAAATGTGAAAGGCTCTTTTCCCGAGATAATCACTTTGGAAACACTTTGGATACTACAAAATCAAAACAAAAATACTAAGAGACAGAGTTTTCTATTTTTGAAATTTTGAAAATTTGAACTGAATTTTAGGAATGGAAGGAGACCATCAAGAAAGTAGAAAATATGTTATTCCAACTAAACAAATCAAATATCAAGATGACATGATCAAGTGGGAAAAGTCTGAAGCTTACCAGGAATATTTGGGTTTCATACAGTTGGTTGGTGAAGCCATCAGTGGCAAAAAGATTCGAGATGTTAAAATTAGCAAATCCGATAATGTGAACAAGTTGTTGAACATTCTTGATCAATTGTCAAAATGGATTGAGGAGATACAACCATTGGAGCAACAACAAAGGTTTGGTAACAAAGCTTTTCGTGATTGGCATGATCGGCTCAAAAAGGTGAAGAGGAAGCTGTTAAATCATATGTTTTCTTGTAAAATTATTCATTCTTTTTTTTTTTGTAGAATTCCTTCGATCTTTTGCAACCTTTATTTTCTAACCATGACGATAGCGACTATGCTGCACTTAAGGAAGCCGAAATATACTTACATGACAGTTTCGGCAACTCTACAAGAATTGATTATGGAACCGGACATGAGATGGCATTTGTCATGTTTTTAGCTTGCCTTTTTCACAGTCTGGTCTTACACATAAATCAAGATGTTGCAGCAACAGGTCTTCTAGTATTTTCAAAGTACATGGATTTGGTGAGAAAGTTACAATTAACCTACCGAATGGAGCCTGCAGGGTCACAAGGTGTAAGTTGCATAAAAAAACCATCCTTCGCCAGATCTTTACCGTCCATTTTTCACAGGTGTGGTCTTTGGACGATTTTCAATTTGTCAGCTTCATTTGGGGTGCAGCTCAGTTCATGAATGGACATGATATTGTCTCACCCAAAGCCATTAGTGATTATGACAAAGCTGAACAACTGAAAGATGATTATCATTTCTTTGCTTGCATTCAGTACATAAGTCAAGTCAAAACAGGACCATTTGCCGAACATTCAAACCAACTTTGGAATGTCAGCGGTGTACAGAGTTGGAACAAAGTCTTTTCGGGACTCATCAAAATGTACAGAGCGGAAGTGATCTCAAAGTTCCCTGTCATTCAGCATACCTACTTTGGATCAGTTTTCAAGTTAGACGTGTGCAAAAATCCAAAACTTGTCGATGGACCGAGCAGATCAGCAAGACCTAAATTCAACCCTGCCAATATGCCCCCACCACCATCTTTGAAATAATCTGTATATGGTACACCTAATACCTTGGTTTATTTTTTGATCTAGCATAGTTCATCAATTTCATCTTGCTCTTGCGATTTGAGTCCAAAAACTTTCATTTCTATACCTCCTGGTTTGGAAAAAATTAAGGTGTGTTGGCTGATAAATGATAAGTGCAGGTTGTCTTCCTCTTCCGGCTGCTGGTCCGAATCTTCAATAACTTTCTTTTTATAGAATTCTTGGTCAAACAAATCTAGAATTGAGCCGTAAGTCAATTGACCTTTCCCCACCCCACTGAGACACCAAAATATCCAATTTTTCATGGACAAGTATCTCAGACTGAAATCTTGAATTTGCACAGTATAAATGTGGTTGAGGTTTGACATGTCCCACATTTGTAATTCTTTGTTGCCTAAATATGCCAACTCAACGAAGAGTAAGGGGTAATCTTGAAAGATCCAAGCCACTTCTCGGTTCAAGTCAATCACATGATGTTTGGCACTTATATCAGAGCCGCCTGATAAAGAACTCTCCTGGTGATCTAACTTGACGATACTCAACTTATGATGGTAAAACCAAGGCAATTCATCTTGGTAAAAATATGAATAAACTAAAGCTTCTTTTGTCAAGGATACTTTTTTGGGTGTCACGTCCAACTTGATTTCTTCGTATTTTCCAATGTAATAGTCTTTGTAGATTCTCAAGTAGGCATTAAAGCGAGTTAGAATAGTTACCATTGTTTTATTGGACAATGCCAATTGCCCAATAAAATCCATTCTGGATCCCAAACATATGGAGCCGCTTAAAATGCTCGAAGAGTCTAAACTCCAGATCAAGACGATGTCGCCATGGCCCGTAGCTAATACTTTGTCATTCTTGTCCAGGTGAGTCACAGCTTTGCCATTATCCGGATCAAAATATTTGGTAGCAGGGTACTTGAAATTGTCAAAATTGGAAATGTCCCAAGCTTTGGTTAGGCCGCTAGCTAAGCCGATGTAAAGCCAGTCTTTGTCGACCAAAATAGTTTTGACATCTCCACCGGGAAACATGCGATGATGCTCAACGTTGAATTGTTCAAGATGATTTAAAGAGGACGTAAGATTGCCTTGTCCACTAGGATGCAATGCTTGGTAATGGTGAAAAAGCTGGGATAGCTTCTGAGGGTAGTGCTTTGACTGTGTCACAATTTCCTTCCAGGCTTGACTGACCTCTGCTGCTCTTATCAGTGACAATCCGCTCAAGTCTTGCAAAATACAATCTACTAGATGCAAGCAATTTCTGGCACTGAATTCTAGAAAAAAGTCGACACTGGTCATGTTTGCTTCTTTTAAAGATTCTTCTTTTGTATAAAGATAGTCATAAGTAATTCTCTTTACTTTTGTATGTACAATTGTACAGTGTACACTTAGTATTGATTTTTCTGTTTTGTTTTTTGCGTCATAAATCAGCTGATGCTGCATGACGCAAAACTTTCACTGTGTGCTAAGTTGTCTTGATCTTGAACGAATGTTTGCTGTCTGGTGTCTGGCCTGTTTTCCACTTTGACTCTTTACAATATTATAATTATGAGTGATTGGATAAAACTAAATATCGGAGGACAAGTATTCCACACCACCAGAACAACCTTGTTTTCAGAACCAAATTCTATGTTGGCCAAAATGTTTGCCAGTGAACAATTGACTCCATGCAATCAAGATGATCAAGGCAATTTTTTGATTGACAGGTCACCAAGATATTTTGAGCCATTGTTGAACTATCTACGTTGTGGCAAGCTGATCATTGATCCTGGTACCAATATTCAAGGCGTATTCGAAGAGGCCAAGTATTACGGCATAGAAAGTGTCATTCAAACCATTGAGAGCATGATGGATGCTCAACTTGAACAGGACATAGAAGATCCTCCTTTGACACGTAAAGAAGTGGTCAAGATATTAGCTTCGACGGAAGGATCTAGAGAGTTGCGATTTCAAGGGTTAAATCTAAAAGGTATGTATGTATGTATGTATGTATGTATTTTCACAGAGCGATAATTGTACAATTTTGTTTTACAATGGTATTTAAAAGTGCCTGTGCGGAAATTCCACGACCTCTCTGGAGGGTGTTTGTGGAACACCTTTATTGGGGGAGTAAGCCTCCTCAGGAGAGAGGAGGCAGGTTGTCCTATGGAATGTTCTTCTTCGTGAGGCTAGGAAGAAGAAAAGGAGGGAAGAGAGGAGGCCCTGAAGAGAGGACCAGGGAGAGGAGAGGAGAGGGGGAGGAGAGGGAAGAAAGGAAAAAATGGAGAATAGAGAATAGAGAGTAGATAGAGTAGCAGTGTCAGAAATTCATGTACTCTTCAAGTAAGTAAGATTCTTTAGAGCAGAAGCAGTTGTAGCATTTTGCTTTGTCACATGCTTTGTAATTTTGGGATTGATAACTATGAATTCTTTTGTTAATACTTTTGATTTCATAAGTTGAATTTTTTAAGCTTAGGTTACAATTGTTCCAATGTTGGATTAGGTCATAAAGTAGATCACCTTTTCTGAATCCTACAATGGAAACTGTTTGATCTGATTGTTGGTTTCTAGTTCTTATGGATCCAAGAGTGGTGTGGTCACGAATGAGCTTTGAAATAGCAGTTGGAGTTAAACATTCTTTGTTTAGGTACATTAATTTTATGCTTTCTTTTTGAAAAATGTCACTGACTTTAGTAATATGTGAAAGTTCATGCAATTTGTTAGTATGAGAATTATATTTAGTTTTGAAAATTGCTCTTAAGGCTTTTTTTTGAAGTTTGGAAAGTTCATCTAATTGGGCATTACTAATTTTTGGTAACCAGACCAGGCTGCAGTAAGAAAGATGGCTATGAATTAGTGCATGATATAATGTGATTTTGGCTTTATAGTTTAGAAAATTCTTTGAGTAGATCAGGCAATTCACACCTTTTTTTACCTTTTTTTTAACAAGTTCAAAGTGGTTTTTGAATTTCAAGTTTTTATGAATAAGTACTCCTAAGAATTTGAATTCATCTACCTCAGTAATTATATTATTGTCAATTTTGATTACTAATTTATCTTTCACAGTTCTATTTTTTGGAGGTACTATTACATAAGTTGTTTTAGAGGCATTTAGAGACAGTTTATTAGCTCTGAGATAATCTGCAATTTTTTCCAGCTCATAGTTGGTTTTAGTTTCAAGTTCTTTCAAGTTAGGGCCTGATAACAACAATGAAGTGTCATCAGCAAATAAAATACAACGCATCCCCGTGATATTAGGCAGATCATTAATATATAACGAGAAACAGGGGGGCCCAAGAGAGCTCCCCTGAATCACACCAATGTCATATGAATTGACCACGGATGATTGAGCATCATTTATTTTAACATATTGTTTAATATGGCTTGCAAACCAGTACAATTTGATGTTGTTGAACAGATGGCGAATAACCAATTTTAAGGCTTTTAGTATCAATTTGAATGCTCAACATGTGAATGGAATGACTCCTTTTGATTTGAATATGTGAGCGTACATGTACGCTTATTAGATGCTCTAGAGTATTATATGACACCCTAAGTGCCACCCTACTAAATATGAATCTCAAAAATAGTTATGAAAAATCTGTTGGATTGAATCTGAAAAGAGGCAAAATTTTTTTTAAAAAGTCACGCAACCTCTGATGTCTTTCATCCCACGTGAATACTACAATGTGCAATAGGATTTATGACACCAATTGTTGAAAAGCGAAAATTGTGCTGCAAAAGTATCAATTTCAGCTCCAACAATAGATCAATTTTGCCCCAGCAGCAGCTAGCTGCATGCAGGAAAATTGCATCCTTCACAAAAAGAGAGAAAAAAGTCTCCAAAGTTTTCTATTTTCTTTTCTCATGATGTCCAGAAGGAAATTTGTGAGCTTTTTTGAACTATAATTTGTAAATGTGAGACTTGCCATAAATTTTCACCTGATGACATTTCTTGATGCCTACAAGAGATATGCTACTGCCTCAAAAGTAGCTCAGCATAAAAAAGACAAAGAGTCTCTCCTGACTCACGGTGTTTGAAAATCACAGAAAAAGTCTCATTCAACATTGCGAGCGAAGCGAATATGTTCATTAGGGTAATTTTTGAAAGGCTGGCAGGCAAAGGCCGCACGTAGTACGGAAAAATCATTACCCATTCAGACCTTAGTGTGACAAAGTCCTTCTGTGGTAAAAGCGGCTGCGTCCTGCTTTTCTCAAGCGGGACCCTATAAAAGGTGCTGATCTATCCAAGTTGGACCTGCGAAATATTAATTTCAAATACGCCAAAATGCAAGGCTGCAATCTCCAAGGTGCCAATTTGAATCGATGCAATCTTGAACGAGGTACATTTCACACATACCATGATAACTTAAAAAGAGTAGCTAAAGCAGTATTTCGTCTGTATTTCAGCTGATTTGTCTGCTTCATGCCTGGATAATGCCCAACTAGTAAACGTTCGAATGGTTTGTGCCAATCTTGAATCGGTATCCTTTCGAAATTGTAACTTTGAAGGGAATATGCCTTCGAACATGGAAGGTTGCAATTTAAAAAACTCAATACTAGAAGGTAAACTTTATTAGTACTCTTTCGTCCAATTTTCGAGCCAAAGACGATTAAATTGGTCGCGTTCATCCTCATTTAAGGTGGAAGTTTCCCGCGAAAAGAGTTTCAGTCCATTTCGAAACTCGACATGAATCTTGACCATCATGCTTCCGTCTTGGCCAATTCGACGTGTTGTCTCCACAGTTTTCCAGCAATCATTCTGTAAATTTTCCTTGATACTTGTTTCTTGAATTTCGCTAAAGGTTAGCCCTTTCACGCAAATAGCTCTATCCATTAGGCTAAAGTCCTCCTTGACGATGAAACCATCCATGATTTTTTGTTGTTTTTTGACGCAATACTTTTTGACGAGAATTTTAATGTGTCCCTTTACAGGTTCCCAAATGGCTGAGGTCAACCTTAGAGTTTCATGCCTACGCGGAGCCAATATGAGAGGTGAATTACACTAATGAAATAAAGCCAATTTTTAAAAAATGTTTTAATAGGGTTTTTTTCCCGATCTTCAGATTGCCAATTGAGAGCCGCTAATTTGGCTGGAGCTGATCTGGAGCTTTGTGATTTGTCAGGAAGTGATCTTAACGAAGCAAACCTACGAGGCAGTAACCTCAAAGACACTTTGCTGGAGTCGATGCAGAGCCCTTTACATATGTCACAGACTATCAGATGAATAAAAAAATGAAATGACTAATTGTTTATTCCTGAATGATAAGGATATTTCGTGCAATTGGCAATCATAAAATAGAAATTGAACCAACGCCACCGTAATGTCAAAGGACATCAAAAAAGGACAACATTGTAAAACAACTGTTGCAAATGCTCACGAGGATCAACTGACCTCGGTTACGGTTTCTTGTCTTCTGAATGAAAGCTCTGGAAAACAATGTGGATGACACCGAAGGTTTACATCATTCCTCCCATGCCACCCATTCCACCCATACCGCCCATGCCTCCCATAGCAGGCGCAGCAGGAGCGTCTTCTTTGATTTCAGTGACGACACATTCGGCAGTTGTCAATAGGGATGCAACACCACTGGCGTCAGTCAAAGCACTTCTTACCACCTGAAAGTAACAAAATAGTATATCAGTCCAGTCGCACATATTTTCCCACCCTCAAAAGTCAAAAGCATTTGATTAAAAAAGGACTTACTTTTGTGGGATCAACGATGCCAGCCTCCAACATGTTGACAAATTCTCCGTTACTTGCGTCATACCCAAGATTGATATCTCCTGCTTCAATGACCTTATTGACAATGACTGAGGCGTCAAGTCCAGCATTCTTGGAAATTTGCAACATGGGTTGCGTCAAAGCGTGTCTAATGATATCGACACCCTTCTTTTGGTCTTCATTGGCTACTGGTACATTATCCAACACATCCAGACATCTGACAAGGGCAGTACCTCCACCTGGAACAATGCCTTCTTCGATGGCTGCGCGTGTGGCACAAAGTGCATCATTTACTCTGTCCTTCTTTTCATTGACCTCTACCTCAGATGATCCGCCGATCTTGAGCACAGCTACACCCGAACACAATCGGGCCATGCGCTCTTGCATTTTTTCCTTTTCATACTCGGAACTGCTTTCCTCAATGCTCGCTTTGATCTGGTCCACTCGCGAGTCAATGTCTTTCTGAGAACCCTTGCCCTTGAGCATCAAGGTATCATCTTTGGTGATAACAACTTCACCGATTTGACCAAAGTCTTGAACTTGGATATCTTCCAATTTGACATCAACACCCTCGGTACCAAAGACCATTCCACCAGTGGCAACAGCCATATCCTGGATGGTATTTTTTCTGTTGTCTCCAAAGCCGGGAGCTTTGACGGCGGCTACTTGAAGGCCAATTTTCAACCGGTTGACAACAAGGGCGGTGAGGGCTTCGCCATCAATATCTTCGGCAACAATAATCAAAGGTTTTTTGGCCTGGAAAGGAAATACATAGGGTAAACACCTTTTAAATATGACGAATCGACCAAGAAACAGTAATTTAAGAAATCTTTTTACTATTCAGGTTTCTTTTAATTTTTTCCCCACAATAGTATTTTTTAAGACAGGGATAACAAACTCATCATTTTGATACATAAGAAAAGGGTGAAGAACTGGAAAGGCACTTACCGTGTTGGCTAATTCAAGAGCAGGAATGATAGATTGGATTGAACTGATTTTCTTTTCGCTGAAAAGGACCAACGCATCGTTGTATTCCACTTTTGCTCCTAAAATGCACACATATGTAAGCAATTGACTGAAATAGAATATAGTGAAGCTTACTCTTTACCTTTTGTACTATTGATAAAGTAAGGAGAGATGAATCCTCGATCAAATTTCATTCCTTCAATGACGTCCATTTCATCTTCTAGTGTTTTACCATCTTTAACAGTAATAACTCCTTCGCGTCCAACTTTTTTCATAGCGTCCGAGATCAATGTTCCGACATTAGTATCACCATTGGCACTGATGGTGGCAACTTGCAAAATTTCTTCCGGGGTGGTAACCGACTTGGACATTTCTGTTAACACAAAGATTTTTATGCAAAAAGGCTTTTTAAGACGAGCCAAATTTGACTACTACTCACCGGTGAGATGGTTATTAACCGCTTGAACAGCTGCCATAAGCCCTCTCCTGATTTCCACGGGGTTGGCACCATGTGTAACTCTGTCAAAACCAGCTTTAGCAATTGCCCTGGCTAGAACAGTAGCTGTTGTGGTTCCATCGCCAGCTTTTTCATTAGTGTTGTTAGCTACATCTTGAACTAACTTGGCTCCGATGTTTTGAAACTTGTCTTGCAATTCGACGGATTTAGCAACGGTCACGCCATCTTTGGTGATTTTTGGGGAGCCCCAAGATGACTCAATGATAACATTACGTCCCTTAAAAGCAGAAAACAAATTTTTGTCAGTCTTGAAAATTGAAATCTTACGCAACAACGTGTATTTTAGGCAATGAAGACTCAGTGAAATATTGTTTCCACACCCGAGGCTTCCGTCGGGGATAACTTTACCATCACAAATGGAAGAAATGGCGGCTTTAGAACATACCTTGGGTCCCATGGTGACACAGACAGCATCAGCCAAGATGTCAACACCTTTTAGCATTTCCGAACGAACTTCCGCACCAAAGCGAACATCTTTAGCCATAAAACGTCTCTGGAGCAAATTTCCAGTAGGCTTGGCAAGTCTGGAGAATCTGTGCATGATGATTATTTTAAGGGACTAGCTCTTCTTCAGGATACAGTACTTTCCGCACGTGGTGACCAAATGTAAGTAAATAACGCTAGGCAACAAAAGTTGAGTTGGCCACAAACTGAGCAAATGTTCTAGAAATGCCGGCGGACCGGTCTCAGTAGTCAAACCGGTCTTTATGTAAGCAAGCCATGCCATATGTAACTTGCTGAGTGCGTCTCAAAGCTCTATCTTGTCCTCGGTTCAGGGCCGATGAAAAATCGGATCAAAAAATTATGTCAAACATTTTTTTGGATGGCAGACATGTTTGAATATTTCAATTTATAAGGTGAGTTCGGCCAAAAGAAGGAATGAAAAAAAAAAATTTTTAGCCTTTTATCATTAAAAGACTTATTTTGTCGCTTGTTTACTCCTTTGCTTTAGTATTTTTTTAAGTGAAACTTTGCCCTAGAAAA
Source organism: Oithona nana (assembly GCA_900157175.1). NCBI lineage: Eukaryota > Metazoa > Arthropoda > Copepoda > Cyclopoida > Oithonidae > Oithona > Oithona nana. The sequence continues at coordinate 612,363 of LT727893.1, forward strand.
GCCAATACAGTAAATCCTGGTAAATAAGGAAATGAAAGAGAATCACGGAAATGATCGTGAAACTGCAGATGTCAATGATATTTTCCATATTTGGCTAGTCTTTTAGTTCGGAATGGACAAGTTGTTTTTAAAGATCTTTTGCGTACATATCGTTTTATGGAACGAATTTCGTACATTTGGTGACGGCGTGGTGGTCATGATTGCTATACTTTGCCAATAAAACCAACAGGGCTTTTGGCATTTTTAGTCAATTTTAGCTCTTTTATTTGTATCCCCATAAGAAAGCTTTGTTTACAATTTTGTGTTTCTTTCAAAAAGTTCCAGAAATTGCAGAACGTGTGGATTTTTGTTTCTGTGCAGACTCACTCATAAGCTCTTCATTCACCATAAAATGGTAAACTCTTTGTGTTTTAAAAGAAAGAAGTATAAGTTAATAACGGGTTTATTTTTTGACAGTCTGTCTCCGGCTCTTTGAAAAGGTTCATTCCTCTGTTTGACAGAATTTTGGTGCAGAGGGCAGAAGCTATGACCAAAACCAAAGGGGGCATTATCATCCCTGAGAAATCCCAAGGCAAAGTTCTGGAAGGAACTGTTGTGGCTGCTGGTCCAGGAGCTCGTAATGATAAAGGTGACACTGTTCCAATGTCCGTTCAGGTGGGAGACACAGTTTTATTGCCGGAATATGGGGGTACCAAGCTTGAAATTGAAAGTAAGGAATATAGCCTTTTCCGTGAATCCGACATCGTTGCCAAGTTTGCCAAGGAGTAAAGTATCCTGAATGGGTACCATTTGAAAATTCATTCAGCATCGAGGTCTCGTCGGGAGAAATGTGTTTATGTACTCCTGAGGCACACGATGAACACTTTGGCAGAGATGATTTATTTTAATTGCTACAAGTGGTTCTTTATTGTAAAATTCGCATTTAGAATAAATGTTAGTCAACTTTATACTCATCCTAGCACGTTATTTTTTGATCTATTAGGTACAAAAAATGATCTTTAATTGCTTCTCCGACAAGTTTGGTGACCTTGCCCATCTCTCCCGCATCAATTAGCAACTTGCAAAGCTTTTCTCGGAAGCTCTGTGGTCCAAGGTCGGAAGTATGATAGTAAGTCCAGAGTTCTATGAAAGAGAGGGCTACACTAGAGACCTTGGAGATAACTGTTGATTGTTCTGTCTTCGAGAGGCAATCCTGCCTCTTTGACCTCCTCTCCAATTTTTGCTGCTTGTAAAGATGATGAAAAAGGGAAGTTACATTGCCGTATAATGTGGCACGATCCATTTGCTTCCTTTCTACTTCTTGTTTATACAATTGTTCAAGTACATGTGAAGCTACTTGCAGATTGTTTTTCGACGAAACTTCTTGACTGATTCCATCTTCCTTCTTCGTCAGTAGATCTTCGCCAACTTCTGAGGACAATTGTCTTTCAATCTTCCTTTTGAATTTCTCTCTTATATCCCACAACCTCGCGAGGGGCGGCAATCTTCTACCGCTCATTGCCATCCCACCAGCCATTTGTACATTATTGGTATTGCCCAGATTGGTGTTGAATTGATTTGAGTTTTGATCATTGTTATTGTTATTTCGATTATTGTTATTGGAGTTTATGTTGTTTGACACCTATGAGAGAAGATTTTGTTTTTTTCAAAAATAAAGGTACCTTTGTTTGGCATTGATATATTAATATTTACATACATTAATGACCCCATTGACGACAGCTAGGACAAAAGACATAAAGCCCCAAGATGACATTCGACTAACTCGTTCGCACTCAACAGTATTTTTTTGAGGCAAGAACACCACTGGCATGTTGGGTGGATTTGCACTACTATCTCGTTTGCTTAGTAGATGACAATGCTTGAAAAGGCATTGAGGGTGATCTGAGAAGGCTTGTAACCTCGAAGAAATGGCCTCAAAAACTTCCAAAGACATTTTTTTACTGTTGATTTTTCTAAGGGCTATGACATTGTGCACAGGCCGCACAGGTAGTAGGAATTGAAAGGCAAAAACGGGACCACCTTTATTTCAAACTGTACAAGAAGATGATCAGAGAAAACCTCCTCAACGGATGATCTTTGTCCAGTTGATGTATCAGTTTCTTGCCACTGGCAATAAAGATGGCTGATGCTATAAGTAATGTCCCAATGATTTTTAATGAGTTTGGTATCTCCTGAAATGAATGAGAACTTCTGGATAAGACTTTGAAATAAATTACAAGGTAGAATAAAGTTAAAGAGGTACATACATGGAATATAGCCAATTGGAATATAAAGGCTAAGATGACGTCCATAGCTTTTCTAAGGAGAGCCGCAAAAGATGCCGTTTCTATTTTGGTCAATAAAATTAACGCCAATTGTCCTCCAAATGTTAATAGTCCAACCAAGATGATGAGGAATCGGTCAATGCCGGCTGATGGTAAGCAAGTCTCTTGTCCAATCAAAGTCATGCTAAGAGTGATGAGGAATCCAATGAATCCTAAACCGGTGCAAATGTTAGACCAATGAATATCTTTAAGCACTCTTAAAATCACCAAGACATTGGAACTTAGCACTGAAGAGACAACCAGAGCTATTAGAGCATAAGGTGCTTCTTGATGCTGGTAAGTGCACCCATAAGCCGTCCCAAAAATGAAATCTGGTTGAGCCATGCAAACCATTCCAACCACGATCAGGATAACACCCAATAGGTCCGCTGGTACTATTTGTTCTTTCAGAAAAATGCGGGCAGAAAAGACGGTGAATATAGTTGAAGTTGAGCTGATCATGACCACATCTGCTAAAGGCAATATGTGGAGCGCGTAATACTTGATGATTATATTAATGGATGTGATGATCCCCCTTAACAAAAGGAGGACATAGTTCTTTTTGGATATGCCCACTTGAACGGTACTTGTCACAAGTGCAATGGGAGATGCCAACAGAGTCATGACGAGGAAACGGAAACAAGTCAACAATACTGGATTGACGCTTTGAAGATGTTTGACAGCCACATTGGATGAAGCCATAAGAAAACTTGACACAAAACAGATGAAAAGTCCAAAGTATTTCTTCATGATGATTTTTTAAACTTGTTTGTTATCGCATGCAATTTTAGATTTGTGGTAAATTACAAATATCAGGCACACATTTGCTGCACATAATTCAACTTGAAACCGACAATTCCACCGGGGGCTCCCTCTTGCTCGTTTGTCGTAGGATCATTGGTGTTGGTCGTGGACTCACCTCCATTGGTGATGAATCCGATGCGGAATGGGGTATGTCCGGAACAAACCTCGGCACTTCCAGTACCAATTGTGGTTCGAAAGTATCTCCCGCAAATTCTAATAGATCCTTGCGTACTTGCAGTCAATGCTATGGCAGCTGAACTGACAGCATTGGGAATCTTTTTTTGTTACATGAAAAGAGAGATTTTTTTTATGGTTCATTCTAAAGAAGACACATAAGTACAACTTACCACGACAAAGTCCTCGTCGCATGCTTGGTTTTCTTGTTGGACTAAAGCTTCTAGAGTATTGTCTGCCTGACCAGCAGTGTCTTGAGTCTCACTCAATCCAAAGGACCCTTGATCTGCTGGTGTATTGGCTCCTGTGATGGCCACAGTATAACAAATGGCACAATAATTGTTGTTTCGTCTAAAGCAAATCTCGTAGTTCTGGTTGGATAAATGTGTAGCTATCATGAAATAGAAATACGTGTCTGAGAATTGAGAGAATGCCGTAAGATTTTTAAAGAATTAGAAATTACATACTTGTGGCTCCCACAGTATTGCCGGAAGGAAAATTAAAACTTTGTATGGTGCCTGTATTGGAGGTGTGATACTGGAGACAACCAGGTGGACCCGCTATCTCATTCAAGCCACAATCGTATTGAGTAACTTTGATTCTCCAACTTCTATTCAGAGTTGAACCCAAGCCCACATGAAAATTGGCTTTGTGACATGACTGGCTGGCATCTACCCACACTAAGAAAAAGGATATTGAATTGTCTACGAAAAAAATGGTAATTGATTAATTACTGTGTTGTCCCGCGTTTGCACCGCATATGACGGGAGTACCGATTCCTCCAGTAATAGAAAAACGATCAGTAATACAATCACCAATAGCATCGCCGTTGGATGATGCCGGTGCATTATCCGATGTGGTTCCTGTTTGAGGACCAGCCAGGGTGAAATCTTCAAAGTCAAATCTGTTGGTAAAAGTGTGTCTTAGAAAGTATTATCTAGGCATCATTTTTCTACTACTAATCAATAATCATGGTATGTAGTAGCTTTTACTTACCTTATTCTACAGACTGAAGTGGTACATGGGCAAATGGTATAGGTGCATGGAGCAGATAATGATGTCACTTCTGTCTCTTCGATGTATGTACAATTTTCACTAGAGGTAGCCCCACATCCGATTGAAACTAAGGACAAAACTCGTTATTTTCGGTCTTGAAAAAACTTATAAAGAAAGGGAAATTACAAAGGCAACAGACTCCATATCCTTCGGCACAAGACCCCGAGGCCGTCCCTCCTTTATCATTACAATCATTCCTAAAATTAATTGAGAAAAGTCAGGAAAATGTCTCTTTTTTGATACTTTTAAATGATTTGTCTTACGGTGAATAGCAAGTACCATTCCTAGTATTGCCTTGGCACGGGTCGTTCGGAAATGAGACTATATTAAATGGCCAGACTGAAAAAGACTTTATTTTGAGTAAATACACCATTTTTCATGGTAAAAATCGAAATACTTTTGCCATTTCTAGAATCCTTAGCTAAGACCACAGCAACAGATAGGAAACCAAATATCAAGCTGCCAACACTTAAAATCTGCTTCATAGTTGTACCAACTTTGGTTCTGCACTGACCATCTCTTACTCAAGTCCTCCCACAAGCTACTCGAAAAAGTGGGACTCGAGTCGTAGAAAACTACTTGAGTTTCCCTCAAATTCCTTCAAAACGGAATTTCATTTGAGAAAATGTCGCCTTTGCCAACGTTGCTACTTTTGTTCATTTTGGTCATTGTCATAACCGATGGAACAATCAGAGAAAAAAAGTTATTTCTTTTCTCTGTGATTCAATTTCCGCATGACCCTTGTGTGATCAGAAGTGACAATTCAATGAATGGCATTTGTATGTCTGCCAGTCATTGCAATGAAAAAGGCGGAGTTCAGGTAACATTTCCGAAAAATACATTTGGAAAGATTGTGGCGTAAAGATTTCATGATTTTAGGACGGTAACTGCGCTTCAGGATTCGGGGTCTGCTGTATGTTTAGGTAAGATTTTCTGAATTATAACGTGAAAGACCTAACCTAACTATTTTTTTCAAAAGCGTCAGTGAATGTGGATCAACAGTATACAGAAATTGTACCTACATTTCAAATCCAGGCTATCCCTCTACATATGGGGTCACTACTCAAACTACTTGCGAATATGCAATCAGTGGCGATGAGAGTAAGACTTAAATTAATCAAATACTTCCTTAAGGATAGATTTACTTTTGAAATTCATAGGTATTTGTCAAATACGATTGGATTTCAATACTTTTGATATTGCCGATCCGGCTACCACTGGTTCCTGCGATACGGACTACTTTGATGCCGTTGGAGGTACAGGGAGCAATCCTCCCCGGATTTGTGGTTCGAGTACCGGACAGCACAGTAATACCACCTCATTAACCACTTGAAGATTAGTACTTTCGTACTGTAATAAAATGTTCTTTTTCTTTTGATAGTGTACATCGAGACTGGACAATCCCAGACAGATTCCACGTTGACTTTCAGTATCAATGGAGCTACCGACACCCCTCGTAGTTGGAAAATGAAAGTATCATTGATTGAATGCATCAATCCCTCCAGGGCTCCGCAAGACTGTGTGCAGTACTTCACCGGTGCCAACAATCGCAACATCAAGAATTACAACTTCGGACAAGTGATCCAGAATCAATTCATGAGCACTTGTGTCCGACGAGAAGAGGGCTATTGTGGCATTGATTGGTCAAAGAGTCTCATCAGTACACCTGATCCCTTTGAATTGGATTACACCAATGATATCAACACTACACCAGCAGACACAGCTCTCATAGATGGCAACTGTGATAGAGCCTATGTCATGATTCCAGGAACCGTTTATGATGAAGGTACCAATAGAGGAAGTGATCGATTTTGTGGTGAACATTTCAATACGCTCCAAGGAGCAACTACCAGCAGTATTATCAGAAGCAACCACCCAAACTTTATCTTAGGATTTACTACTACCAGTGATGATCAACTGAGCATGAATGGTTACAATTTAGTGTACTCACAAGTTCCATGCTCTAGCGGCGGTGGGGGCGAATAAATCTTTTAAGCATCAAGTTGTAATAAATCTTTATTTTGGGACATTTTTGATATGACTCCAACCGTGAAAACAACGGGTAAATCTTTTTGATTCTTTGCCCATGACTGTCAAAAACAGTTTCCTAGGCTTCTCAGGTTGCTTTGCGCGTAAATTCTGTATGTAAACTTGTGCGGATTTGTAACTCAACTTAACCTCCACCTCGGAACACCTGGGGCCCATCCACAGGAAGACTTGATCACCGGAATCCAAAATCATGATGTCGTCATGGGCGAGATCATCTTGACAAAAATCACTACATTTTTCGCTGACAGTGAAGTAACCTTTTTCATTGGAGCATCGGAATAGCCTGGCGTGACTCATGAAGTCAGCCTCAGTATCGTAAGCTTTGCGGCCTCCTAAGCCCACCCAGAAAAAGTTGTTGGGTTCTTCGCCTTCGTTGAGAATTTGTACACTGAACCGTTCCGGATCATAAATCTCCTTGACGATGTTCTCAGCAATCTTGGCCTCATCTGGATCAGACTTGGATCCAATCCACACGTACACAATGCCCGAACGGTCTTGTGGATCGAAAGGCACCTAACAATGTTGAAAGTAAGTTTTTAGAAAGTCTTTCCAATTTCAGAGAATTGTTACTTTTCTTACCTTTAGAATGTAACAGAAAGATGAATTGAGCAGCCCACCATCACATCTGATCTGAATACATCGTCTATAAAGAATCGACCCATTGGAGCGAATTTGATAGAATTCGGGTGACGAGGTCCAATTGGGGTCTAACTTAGGTGCACGGCGACTTCCATTTTTGATGATCAAACCGTTGGGGAAATGTGACATAAACTTGAGATTTTCTTGTTGCTGTTGCATTCTGAGCACCTCTAATTTTTCTTTGTTGAAAATTTGTTCGAATTTCTTTTGCAAGCTAAAGGTAAAAGTCAACCATCCCATGTTGCTGGAATCCCGACCCTGCCAGAAGTAAACAACGACATACTGATAATCTTCGTCGGATTCGTCTTCTTCATGGCCTTCTGCATCCTCTGGTGGATCGTCAGCAGGCACCCAATACCGACACACGTAAACATAGGAGTCTGCACTGTGAAAAACGCCCCTTTCTTCTTCAGGTAATTTGACAAACTTTTTGCCTTCTAGAACAAAGGCTTCCATTTTCTCGAGGTCCTCGTTCCATTCCTCGGCCATAATTGCAGCTTCTTCGGCTGAGATAGGCTGTTGTCGAGGTGTGAACAAGGCTGATAAGTCTGCCTTGGTGTCCTGTTCTCGTGCCCACTTTTGTAGGTCTGCCCCAGTTCTTTGCACAGAATGTGCCGTTCGTGTGAAATCAACGGCGATGACATCGTCCCAACCAATGAACTTGGATTTGAAGACTTGTGACTCGGTTCCTTCAGACACTCTGTGGATCAGTGCAAACTCCGGGCGAATCAGCATAGCAAACAGTTCGGAGGAAAGCTTTAAGGCTGCAGCTCGAACAAGTCTGGTGGATTTCTTACCCACCCATACAAAAACGTCGGAATAGCAATCTAATATATAAACGTTTTTCGTTTGCAAATGCTCTTGCTTCATTTTGTTACCAGCAATCTCCACTTGCGGTAGTTCCAGATATCCCATACCTGAAATTAAAAGTTTCAATCAATCAAGAATAAAACCAGCAGGGAAAATTATAGTAAATCTTACCCAAGCCAACAATGTACAGACGAGGAATAACTGGGCTGAAACTGTCTGGAACATGGGGTTTAGGTGGTGGCCTTACTTCAATTTTCTCATCTTCATCAGTCTCATCTTCAAGCACCTCTAAATCTAACAAAATCTGCCAGAAATCAGGAGGTTCATGTCCCTGTATAAAAATCTTGATCATTGCTTTGTCCTTCCGCTCATTTTTGTTGATCTTCTCTGCCATCAACCTCGCTTTGGATTTGAGCACATTTTTGCATTTGGTACCATACCATACATAAATACGGAGTCCTCCATCAACTAAGAAAACATGCCTGGGATCCAAGCTATCCTCAGACAAAGGTACCGGCTCCAAATGAATACTTCCGCCCTGATTAGGCATCAAGGACTCATGGATACGATACATCCTCGTGGTGTATTCAATCTCTTCTACTGTGTAAAATCCAGACGCTGTTCTTGCACCCTGAATGTAGGTCAAGGAAGGCTCAAAAAGTTTCAAAAACTCTTCCGTTTCATCAGCTTGTTCTTCCCTGATGGTTCGACAATTGGCTCCCAAATAGTTTCTTAGATTGACAGAATGGATGGCCGAACAAGTTCTTTTGTCCAGGGTAGCCTTTTCACCAATCCAAAAGTAAATTTTCCAATCAAGACCACCAGCTTCGTCAATAAAAGTTTGCAAGACGATGTAACAATCGCCTTCATAAAATTTTCCATGGGCATTTTCTTCAATCTGGTTGGGATAGAAGTTTTCAATTTCCCAAACGCTCAGTCCCGGAAATTGGCCAACGTCTTCATCGAAAAATTCACTATAATCCAAGGGTGGTTTTTCCAGAGCCTCGTCCCATCTCTTAGCTTTGATTGAGGACTCCTCCGGAGGCTGGTTGCCACTGCCGCGTTCCTCTGAGCCTCCCTTTTTGTCTTTGGCCACAGCCTTCATGCCTTTCAAGACTTGCGCTTGCTTCTCATCTGGATCGGCTGCATTATCACGTTGACGGCGCCTTAGACGTAATTTTCTTGCCACTGGATCCGACTTTTGAGTTTGTTGCAACTCGGCAATGGATTTAGGCACAGAAGCACCGGCCAATCTCAACTGGTGTTGCAGCGAAAAGTCAATGTTGTAAAATTCAACACCTGCGCCTTTCTTCATCTCGGCTGGCTTGGGGGGCATTATGAACTCTGGGTTTCCTTTTAGATCTAAGGTGTCCAACTCGGTTAAATGAATGGCGTCAGGTAAGGTTATCAATTTGTTTCTGGCTAAAATCAGTCGCTTTAGGGAACCGCACCGACAGAGGCCTTCGGGTATCATTTCAAGTTGGTTGTCAGCAGCAGAAAAGACTTCAAGGTTGCCTAATTTGCCCATGCCTGATGGTATTCCTTCAAAATCTAGTAGGTTCTCGTTCAAGTATAACTTCTTTAATTTGCTTAATTTGCATAGGGTTGCTGGTAAGCTTTTAATTTGATTTCGTGATAAAATGAAAGTTTCCAGATGCTGCCATTTTTCTATGTCAGCACTCACGTCCATCACTTGATTTGAACCCAAATTCAATCGCTTCAGATTGGGCAGTGTTAAAAGCCCTTCTGGGATCTTTGTCAATTCATTTTCCGACAGGTCAATGTCAGCCAAATGTACCAATGCATCCAGATTTCCAGGAATGTTGCTCAGTGATCTTTGTGTGCGCCTCATATGCAAAGTCTGTAGCTCAGTCATTGCAGGCAAAGGACGGATTTGAAAGTGGGACAAAGGATTGTTACTTAGCACTAAGGTCTGTAAATTTGTCAACCTTCTCAATTGAGGTGGCATGGCTTCTAAATTGTTGTAACTGACGTCCAAATTCAACAAATCAGTGACATTCATCAAAAGTTGTGAAGGAATTTGTTCAAGTTGGTTATGGGACAAGTTCAAAACTAAAAGACATTTGGCTTTGCCCACACCTTCTGGTACTTCTTTCAATTCATTATGTGACAAATCCAAGGTGTTGAGTTCTTCACTGTCAAATGTATCCGAGCTAATATTTTGAGCAGTCAGAGCATTTCGGCTTAAGTTTAGAGTTCGAAGGCTTTTCAGACCCTTGAATTGTTCACGCTCTATGGTGTTCACATTGTTTTTCTTCAAAGTTAAATGCTCCAACTTTTGAAGTGTACTGATCTCTTCTGGTATGGCTTTCAATTGAGTGTTGGTCAACTTAAGCCATCGCAGACTGGTCATGTCCTCCATAACTTCAGGAAACCTATCATCTTCCAAATTGTTCAAAGTCAAATCAATGCCACGAATAAAAGGCAGAACTCCCGTTCCAGCCATTTTTGCAGCAACTGTGCCTCACAGGTAGAAGAAGACAAAAAAAAAGGTTTTACGTTGGCGTTGTGCTTTGGGGATGCTGGGCGGCTAGAAACTTGAATTTCACTTTTGTAACGGAGACAGGGGTGATCATCAGCTGAAGTACTAAGAATAAAACGACCTCGGCCTTTTTGGACCTTTGCCAAACTTCTTTTAATGTGTCAACTTTTTACTACCTTGGGCGTTGTTTGTTTTATGAAATATTTTGTGAAATTTGACATAAAATCCTAGGATTGACTAAAATGTTACTTTTGAAGCAATTTTCAAAATTCCCGCCCTTTCATTTCTCAGCAATCAGCACAAAAAGCTTCGGGAGAGTGAAAAATAATAACAAACCAAGGAAAGCTGCTTGACTTCGATTTTTCATCACGAAAAAATACGATAACTTTCTAGTGCCTTTCGTTTCTATATACCTGTGTATCGTGTCGTTCAATTTTCGTCCTCATTTGAGGACAACCTCTGGTCCGTTCAAAATGCCAAGATCAGAGGACATATTGAATGGCTTTAAACTCAATTGGATGAATTTAAGGGACGCCGACACTGGTAAAATTCTTTGGCAAGGCAACCAAGATTTGTCTCTTCCAGAGGTCGAGCATGAAGCTAAAGTACCGAAGAAGATCCTTAAATGTCGTGCCGTTTCTAGGTAAATATATATATTTTTTTTCTTGAGAAAAAGGAAAAATAATTTTATCCCTGATTTGTGGTCTTATTTTAATTTCTAGAGAGATCAATTTTTCAAGTGTTGAAGCCATGAAGAAATTTCGCATTTCACAACGCGTCTATTTCAAGAACAAGGTAATGGAGGATTGGAACTTTGAATTTGGATTCGTCATTCCCAACTCTACTAATACTTGGCAAAGCCTTATTGAAGCAGCCCCTGAGTCGCAAATGATGCCAGCTAGAGTCCTTAGCGGCAAGGTAGTTATTGAAACCAAGTTTTTGGACGAAGATCTCGAGGTCTCCACATCTAGAGTGCGCCTGTTTTACGTCTAAAAGATGACCAAAGTAAGAGACCGTAGGCCAATTTTCGAGGTCAAACCTCAACTTGACCCTTTTGAACTTTATGACATGAATAGTGACGTAGAAGATGTGCAGTCTGCTAGAATAAAGCTAGCCGTTCTAAAGGCTAAATCAAAAATTGAAGAAAATGAATTAGACAATGATGCATTTAATAATGCCGATGATGATCTAAACCAAGTCATCCAACTAGAGCAAAATGACATTATGTCTGTTACGTTGACTCCCAAATTGAATTTAGCACTTTTTAGTGAAGAAAAGAAGATTTTTCAAGCCATCACAGAAACCTACTCCAAAATATTTCAAGCATTGATCGTTATGCTGAACTATTATTCTGCTAATGCTACCGAAATCGAATATATCAATAGAAGATCCAGAGAGTTTGAAATTCGTCTCAATCGGTCAGTTTTTGAAGCCAAGCAGCAGGTAAGATGTCGAAACCATTTTTTCTTTAATGTTTAAAAAACTTTTCATCTATTTTTCCAGTTCATCAGCTTTCAAGCAAGCTTAGTTAAGTTCAGTATGAAACCAAAAGAATCCAAGAGGCAAAGTGATACAAGTCAAAGACTTCATTCCGTATTACGTTGCATCTATCTGATCCTGCAATCCTATTTGAAACATTTGCCTCTTAGTGGAGGACATGTTTACCCTAAAGCATTATTCAATTTCACTGATATGTGTGCTAGCCTGGCTAAAAGTGCTAATTGTCTAGGCTTGCATGTCGAATGTAAAAGCTTAAGTGAAGATAATCAAAGACTTATTAATGCAGCAAAAACTTTTGAACAGAAAACTAAACCAAAAGAGAAAGAAGTGAGTACTGTCTCCATCAAACCCAAAAAAACAGCCAACATCAAAAAGGTCAAGAAATCACTCCGTCCATCATCATCATCAGCAGCAGATATGATAAAAAAGTTGGCCAAGGAAAAATTTGGTTCTCCTCCTGTTTGTCAAAAAGCTGAAAGTAAGGAAGTTTCCCAGCAGCAGAGTAGTCAAAAAGACCTTGAAAAGCCATCCGTTGTGCAACCGTTGATGGTGGCCTCGTCGATTAAATCCAATGATCATGTCAACTCTACCTTGATGGATGGAGAATCATTGATTACTAATGATTACTTTACCAATAACAATGAACAGGCTCATCACAATGATGTAAGAGAAGAAACACAATCAGTGCACCTGCAGAAGTTTAACCGTTTCATAAGAAAAACCGAAGACAAAGAGATGGTCCAAGCCACCACTAAAAGTACAAGTCGCCAACAGCAGCACGTCAAAGTTTTGGAAATCGAAAGGGAAGAACTTGCTGATATTGAAGATTTAAAACACTGTGCTCAGATTCGACAATTGACATCCTTACCATCGTCAACTTCTATTCTAGCTCACATAAATCCATTAGAACTTGTCTCCAGCATTGCTGATAAAGTAGTGATGAATATCGTAAAAAATGTTTGTCACGAAGCTGTGGATCCACTTTTAATTGACAAACTTGTGCAAGCAGAACTATCCTTGGCTTAACGCAAAGAACATGATGCATTTTTCTCACAAATACACACATTAGATGCATTATTAGATACACGCAAAATGAATAAATAAACAAAATCAGTTGTTCAATTCCAAGCTTGTAGTTGATCAGTTCCCCAGATTTGAAAAAGAATAAATCCTGGTATGTAAACCATTGCGGATATCCAAAAAGAGATCTGCCATTGACCAATAGAATTATCCATATTCAGTAAATGTCCGGTTATTTGGGGCGCTAGAAAACCGCTCAAATTCGCTACCGTGTTGGTGACCGAAAAAATCGCACCTGCTTGATTTGGTGCAAAATCCAAAGGACTGAACATTGGAGAAAATCAAAATGTTTACGTAAGTCATAGGAATTTTTCTTTGTGAATTGCAACTTACGCAGTTTTGCATCCTGGAACAGTGAACGTGTTGAACCCAACAGAAACAATAAAGAATGATATGGCCAAAGGAGCATTGCACCCAGAATAGCCAGCTAACACAACAGTCAACGCAGGAATGACAAGTCCTAGTGCCGTATTTATCTTGCGTATCGTCAATGTCTGGCAAAGCTCTCTTTGACGAACATAATCGGTCAAGTATCCGCCAATAAAGCAAACCATGGATTGGGCTATAAATGGAAGCGATGAAATAAATCCATTCGACTTGATGTCATACTGGAGTACATTGGCTAAGTAAGTTGGTAGAAGGCTGTTGAGCTGATAGTTCCCCCAATTACTTGCTAAATGGCCTGCAGCAACTGCAATAACTGGACTACTACTCAAGATCTTTTTCCAAGGCACTGGCTTGATAAAACCATTGTCATTTACTGAAAGTCTGGTAGCTTTCAAATATTCCTTCTCCTCCCTGCTGATCCATGGATGCTTCTCGATTGAATCATATGCCATCATTGACCAAACTAGGCACCAAAGCAAGCCTATGAAACCAGTAAAGTAAAATACCCAAGGCCACCCAAAAGAAAAGATCAATAGACCAGCCAAGGGGAAGAGAACACAGGTACCAATGGATGCGCCAGACACATAAATGGAGACAAGTTTGGATCGTTCCATGGGAGGCGCCCAATAACCAACCATGCCATGCATGCAAGGAAACGATACTCCATGACACAAGCCAATCAATACTCTGCTAGCAAGTAGCCAGCCATAACCAGCATATGCTAGTTGAGGTGTCAAAATAGTCAGTATACTGGCCAAGAGCATAGTCCACAACCAGACTTTCTTGTAGCCCCAGCTGCTAGCTAACATTGGACCTGCTGCTTGAGTCCAAATGTACCCATAATAGTAACTTGCAAGCAAATCTCCCTGCTGACCAATACTCCAATCAAAATCTTGTCCTTCTTCGATATTTGTTGCATTGTTGAAAGGGTTGATCATTTGATGATCCTGAGAACAAATTGTTTCATTGGACTTAGACCAGACACTTCTTTGTTCCTTAACCATAGACACTATAGCTATACTTAAGTTGAGTCGACAAAAGTAAACCTGTAATTGGAATCAATTTTAAGTAGGTAAGTACTATAGATAGTAAATGCAGTTGCTTACAGTGAAGGTGCCAAAGAATCCTACCCAAGCAAGTGCATATCTTGCCCTTATCATCTTGAATAATGACTTCATGTTCAACAAGTTACTTCGTCAATGACAATACAACTGACAATGTAGGGGCAAATTTCAGGTCTTTCGGGTTTTCTACCCTAAATGATTTTAAAATGGACATTTGTACTAGTCACGCAACTCATCATCTTGCAACTAAGGTACCTACTTAGGCGAACATTGGATTCAATATCAAATATTATCATCCTGCTTCTTACCTTTGTCAATGCTGTCACCGTGACAGTACATTAATGAATCTTCTTATCTCTTATGTCTCTTATAAAGAAAAAAAAAAATGGCGGTTTCGTCAGAACTGACATCTTGCAGATATATTCTAGCCTATATGGGCTTCTATTGTACAATGGTTGTCTATTTTTGTAGGATCAATATCAGTATTGCCATTGTGGCAATGACCAAGCAACTACCTACCAACAATGACACTTATTCCAACTCCACTACCATTTGTCCCTCCAACAGTGATGTTAGCGATGATGATGACCCACATGAGAATGGAGAGGAGGAGGGACGCTTTGATTGGGATAAAGCTCAACAGGGTGATTTACTGGGCTGTTATTACTATGGGTACATCTGCACTCAAATTCTTGGTGCTTGGTTATCTTCCAAATATGGTTGAGTTTCTCAATTCTATGATGGCCGCCTTGGCATTACTCTATCTTTTATATACACAGGTTTCAAAATCATTCTCTTGGCCACTACTTTTGTCACCTCTGTTATCACTATCGTCACACCATTCCTTGCTCAAGCTGGCTATGGTTGGATCTTTGCATCAAGAATAGTCATGGGTTTTTGCCACGGTGTAACTTTTCCACTACTTCAAGGCTGTTGGAGTGTTTGGGCACCGCCAATGGAAACATCAAATTTGATTGCCATTTATACTGCTGGAAATAGCGTTGGTACCTGTTTGATATTTCCTTTGGGTGGTCTTCTAGCAGGATCATCTTTGGGTTGGCAATCTATTTTCTATTTTACTGGAGGTAGTGGTATTTTGTGGTGCATTTGTTGGGCTTTTTTGGTCTATGATTCCCCCAGCCAACATCCACGGATAAGCCAAGAGGAAAAAGTGTACATCGAAAGTAGTATTGAAGCACAGCAACAACATACGAAATCAAGCCTAGGAAATGAGAAGGAGGAAACGAAGGCAATACCCTGGAAGGCTATGTTGACTAGTAAAGTTGTGTGGTCAGTAGCTATTGCTCATCTGGCTAGCAACTGGGGAGTCTATCAAATGAATTCCCTGTTGCCCACTTATCTGAATGATGTATTACAGTAAGCCAAATCACTGACAACGCATTACTATCTAACAATGGCTTATTTTGTAAATCTGTTGTTTTGCTTGCTTTCTAGTTTTGATATTGAATCTAATGGTTTGATTTCTGCAACGCCTTTCATATTTCAATCTGTGATGACATTCATTGGTGGTTGGTACACGGATAAGGTCAGAGGCAAAGGTTGGGTTCGAACTGTAACCATTAGGAAAATCAACACAATATTAGGTTTAATTATACCTGCTGTGACTGTTGTTTTGGCTGGATATTCTGGTTGTAATGCTCCTTTGGCCATATCATTATTCACTTTATCTGTAGGGTTTAGTGCTCTTACCATTCCTGGAAACAAAGCAAGGTAAGCTAGGATTAAAGGTGTCGAAGAGCAGTAAAGTTCGTATCGTATTTCTATCTGAATTTCCAGTATGATGGAATTTGCACCGAAATATGCAGGAATCATTTATGGTAAGATTAATTTTCAAAATAGTTTTTTATATCGAATCATCATGTATTTATTTTATGGGTAGCCATTTCGAATACGCTTTCCAATACCTCGGGATTTCTGGCGCCTGTAACGACAGGAAGACTATTAAAAAGTAACAATTCATTGGAGCAGTGGCAACTTGCATTTTGGATATCCGCTTTAGTCAATGTTCCAGGCGTGATCGCATTTCAAATCTTTGGATCGGATCAAATTCAGACGTGGGCTAAATAGTCTACAATTTTATTTCTTTAAAGATTGTATTTCATCAGTCACTCTGTAGTTCATTTTAGTTTACCCTAGTCGTTATTATTATTGCTTTCGTGATGACGTCATCTTCTACTGAGACAACAAAATAAACAAATGAATTTAATGAAAATTGAAAGTTGAAGCTTCAAAAATCAAACTGTTGAAAAAGAAATAAGAAGCCGATATAATGGCTTTGAAAATAAATTTTGTCAACAAAGATGACATTCCCCCAGCATGGACAAGAGCAGAGCCAACCTATGCCATGGATGCCGTTCACCATCCAGATGATCGGCCATGGATTGACAAACCACTAAAACTCGACGAGCATTTTGAGATGTTTACTAAAAAAGTAAAAGAGTCTCGAGGACAAGAATTACAATCAGCAGATTTTAAACATCTGTCTAAACAGAAAATTCGCGATTTGGTAGAATTTGGAGAAGAAAATGCCATTGAAAGTGAAGTATTTAACGAAGTAGCTGCCAATTGTGATATTGGGAATTTTGAGTAAGTATTTGCGTTGTAAAAAAAGGTATTCTTTCCCGTAATTGCAACTTTTTTTTCTCCAATAAGTTTTCCTGACGAAATGGAACCTCAGCAACAATTTACCGAAGTCAGAGGAAAGTTCCCCAAGTTTGTGACTACAGACATTCCCCCAAGCGGCATCAAAACTCTGAAGACTCTGGAAATGCAAGAAGTAAGTGTTCGATATTGTAGATATTGTACCGATTTTCCAACCTCATTCTTGAATTTGCTCCCTACAGGCCTTTTTAACTCAAGCAACAAGTTATGAAAAGTACAAAAGGATGAGAGGATTACGAAATCCCAATAACGCTCCCTACGAATCAGCTCCACCTATTCCTGTCTTTCTGAATAAAAATTTAGTCGACCAAGAAATTGTTGTTACTGTCAGAATATATCGACCCATCAAGTCGACGGCCAAGAATGCTGCTTCCGCCATGACTACTGCTCATCGCTTTGTTCAGGAATTATACATGCTTGGTTCAAATACTCTAGATCAATTGAGGGACTTGATCAAGTGTCCTGGAGACTACATAATACCCGGCGATGTATCAGATACTGTGCCATCAATGAAGAACGAAGAAATTTTCCTGGGAAATATCAGCGGTAAAAAGGCAACAGCCAGGGACATTTACAAGTCCGGATTTTTCTACATTGATGGCTGTTTCTATAATGATACACGCTGGCCGGATTGCGCTGATCTGAGTGAAGTCATTCGGCAATGGGCAGAGGATGACCCGCGGCGGCGTATTGGTCCTTTTACAACAGAGTCAATGGAAAAAACAACAATAAAAAGCTTGACAGTTCGATTAGGTTATCCCTACGTTTATGCACATCAGGGAGACCATGAACATTTGTTTTCTTTTATTGGAGCAAGACTTTTGAGCGCAGATGATGTACAAAAAGCCGACGAATATCCTTTTGAAAGAAGCGTGGGTATGGTGCATTCAAAAATGTGCATGGTGTGCAATATATTTATAGCCAAGTGGATTACCACTGACAATGAAAGAGTACCTGAAGATCCTTTTTTCTTTTGCAACGAGTGCTACCGTCATTTCAACTACAATCCCAAGAAAGAAAAACTCGGACATTTCAAAGCTTATCCATATGTCGACGTCAATGCTTTATAATATCATCATCACTTATGTCTACTTTGAAAATATTCTAACCAGATGTTCGTTATTGGCAGATACGCCAGATATAGGACAAGTACTTGTCTCGTCTATGTAAGACTTGATACAATGGTAGCAAAATACATATCCACATGTTGTCAGTAAGGTTGATGCTTGAATTCTCGACGATCGGCAGAGCGGACATTTGTTCAAGTACTCCACTGCCAATGCATTTGGAGGATCCGGAATTGAATTTGAGGTATCAAGCACACTTGGCTTGGACAAAATCGTATCATTATACCAATATTCTACGAATTGAAGCCCAAACGCACTGGTTTCTAGCAATACTGAAATCAACCACTGTGTCTTTTGAACTATTTTTGGCATTTGACTAAGTTTCTCTTCACTTTTGTTCACATCTTGAGCTGATATATGTTTGAGCTCAGCATTGTCAAAACAGTGCAAAACTGATGGATACCTAGATACAAAGAGCAAATTATATGATGTACCTTTCAACCAAATCCTCCTATAGGTAGATAAGACTTATTTACCTGCTAAGTCCACTACTGTAGAGGATATTGAGGATGAGATTGAGCAAATTATAAATCGTTTGCAAGATACCATTGAGTGCTTCGATAGACACAGATATTTTGTCATCTAAGTTCTCTAGACGGTCCTTGGCACGGTTTTCTAACTTGTTAAGCAAGTATGGAATGATGACATGAATGAGAGAAACAAACTTTGTGGCCTTTTCAATTCTTCTTAATCCGTAGAAATTTTCGGTTAAAAGTCCTTTGTGGATATTTAGGTATGTCAGCGAAACAATTGCATCAAGGACTAGGTAAAGCTCGTCCGAAAAGCGATGGAGCCAAAGAAATTTGCCCGGATAGGCTTCGGCCAAATACCTATGTAGGTAAACGTAATTGAAAACCTGTTTTTTAAAATTATGTTATGCAAAAGCAAATGAACTTGCCATGTGACATGTTGGAACGCTTTAGGCAATTCTTTTTTGAAATTCAATGAAGCGATTATTGGAAAGATTGACGGCCGATCCGGATCGACTTTAGAATTACGAATAAAGGACACAAAGTTGAATGATGCCATGTTTTATCTGTAGTAGCATTATCTCGTTCCACAATCTACACTAATGTTCAGTTCACTCAACCTCTCAAATCAAAGTGACATCATTGGTGGCGGCAGCACTTAGTAGAATTGACAGTCAAAATGTCGAAAGATACTGGCCTCTTGACTAGAGATGATTTGCTTGTTGCTATGGACAATCTGAAAAAAAGTGCATTGAAGGTTAACCGTACACCAATGATTGTTGTCAACGATGGCGATGGAGGGTAAATTGCATATGCATTCATTCTTATTATTTTTTCTAACTATTTACATGCGAATTTGATTAGGTCAAACATTTTTGAAGAGATAATACAGTTGCCCTCAATGACAGTTCATTTGAAACTAGAGAACATGCAAAACACCAATTCTTTCAAGATAAGAGGCGTAGCTAACCAGTTCTGCGCACATCAAGTTGGAACAAAGGTCAAAGTTCCCTTTGTCACCATGTCAGCCGGTAGATGCGTGATAGCACAGATTTGAATGTATGCAATCCTACTTTCTTTTCGCTTTAGGAAACTATGGCCGTGCTTTTGCATTTGCTTCGGAAAAGCTAGGCCTGCAAGAGAATTTTGTATTGATGCCTGACTCAGCACCTTTCCATAGGCAAGTCTGGATTGAAAAGCGTGGTGTTCACGTAGAGAAAATGCCTTCTTCAAAACTTCTGGAAGGCGTTCGTCAAGTATGCACTGTGTTTGAAAATTAGCCAAAATGTCTCATTTCAATTATCAAGCCAACAATAATATTTTATTTTATTTCAATGTGATTTTGATTATGGACAATTTCTTTTTTCAGCATGAAAAGGAGAGAAAGGCTATTTTTCTTCA
The DNA here is from genome assembly GCA_900157175.1 of Oithona nana. Taxonomy (NCBI): domain Eukaryota; kingdom Metazoa; phylum Arthropoda; class Copepoda; order Cyclopoida; family Oithonidae; genus Oithona; species Oithona nana. The sequence goes on from LT727893.1 coordinate 632,412, forward strand.
TCCCTTCGGTAAATTAAAAATGGCTCATTTTATTTTAAAAAAAATACTACTTTTAACTTCATTATTAGACGATAGGCACCTAATAGCAGGATATGGTAGTCTTGGGTACGAAATATGTCAACAAGTTCCAGATGTTACTATCGTTCTGGTTTGTTGTGGAGGAGGCGGACTTTTAGGTATTCTCATTCATTCATCCTTTACGTTTCACATTTATCTTTAATTATGATGACTGATCAGCCGGTGTTGCCACCGCCTTGGCCCATTTCTCTCAAAGTAAAGTCCGGGTCTTTGGCGTGGAGCCAGAAAATGCTTGCGGAATGTACAAATCTTTGAAGGTATGAATTTGCAAATGAGCAGTTTTGTGTACTAAGTACCTAAAATCTATTATTTGTTTCGTGAACAAACAGGCGGGTAAAGCAATGGCTTGTCCAGAAGCCAAGTCGATTGCCGGTGGCCTTGCTCCCCCCTTCGCAGGGGAAAATGCGTATCTGCACGTAGCAAAATACGTTGAAGATATACTTCTTGTAACGGAGGAGGAACTTGTGTAGGTATCACACAATTACATATGAATGACAAAATCAACATTAACATTCCCCTTCCTTTTCAGTTCAACTGTAAATGTAGCTTTTAATCGTGGCCTGGTTGTGGAGCCTTCGGGTGCTGCTGCTTTAGCAGCCCTTTTGACGGGAAAGGTTCATTTCATCCATTCTACTATCTAGAAAGATAGAATTACTATGTCCTTCCTTCTTTATTTTCAGTTGGAAACCCTCATTGGACGAGATAATCTTTTGGGACAGAGCGTGGTTGCGGTCATTACAGGGTAAAGTGTTCTCTTTGCTATCAGATCTGTCCTAGTTCTAAAAACTGTTTTTTAGGTCTAATGTTACACCTGAGGAACTAGTTAGCATGAAATCAAACGAATAAAGTTTCCTTAAAAGTGTACTACGCACGAAGTACTTACTTGCTGCTGCGCATGACCATTGTTGCTTTCCCTTTAACCCCAGCGCGATTAATGCAAGAAAGGACAGCTGAGGCCACAACAGCCTTTTGGCCTTGGGAAGGCAACTGTAAGAGAAGAAAGATTCTGTTTTGTCTTTTGAAAATTGAAAAGTCATCATCGGCTGATCTGCTGTCTCCTCTGTTTCCACCGTCGTTGTACGTTATTGTCGTTACATTTGTTGCGACTGCGAGTGTAGTTGAACTACGCTGCGGCGTTTCAATTTTCACTTCAGTAGCAGCCACGACGAGAAAGCTTTGTCATTCTTAGTTTTCAACATCTGGTGATTGAAGAAGCATCATATCATCATTTTCTTTCTTCTCCTTCTCCTCCTCCGGCATTGGTACCTTTGAGAAGTCAGCGGCGGCGTCATCATTTTATTCCACTGCATCTGCGCTACTAAAAGGATAAACTAGGAGTACTAGTCGCTCCTCCATCATCAATTGATCAATTGTAAGTTGATTGACAGTAAGTGCAATGAATGCATGATTATTTGCCTCATCGCGCGTTGCTATACGAGACTGTTTACTGTGAAGTCCTCATTGCTGAAAAAAATGAACCCGGCTTCACCAGGACTACTTAAGCTGAAACGATTCGCTCTTTTAGATTTAGTTGTCTGTATCAAAGCCTTCGTCCAACATGGCAGCACTGCAAAACGGCGCCCTCGACAAAAAGGTCTTGGAACGGTTTATGGCCTTGGACATCACTGCCTCTAAAAAGGTTTGATACATAATATTGTAACATTTGAATTCCAAGCCTTTTTTGGCTTTACTATGTAACCTTGGCCATTTAGACACAATGTATGTACGTTTGGATCGATGGAAGTGGAGAAAACTTGCGGGCTAAAACGCGAACGGTGGATTTTGTCCCCCGTGATCCCAAAGAACTGCCCATTTGGAACTTTGATGGCAGCTCTACTGGTCAAGCCGAGGGCTCCAACTCCGACGTGTACCTTTACCCCGTGGCCATCTACAAAGATCCCTACCGGTTAGGAGACAACAAACTGGTCCTTTGCGAAACCTTCAAGTACAACAAGAAGCCGACGGAGACCAATCATCGCAAAAGTTGCTTTGAAGTCATGGAACGCGCCAAAGAAGAAAAACCCTGGTTCGGTATCGAACAGGAATACACTTTGCTGGACCAAGACCACCATCCCTTTGGCTGGCCCAAAAATGGATTTCCGGGGCCACAAGGACCCTACTATTGTGGGGTAGGCGCCAACAAGGTCTACGGTCGTGACATTGTCGAGGCTCATTATCGCGCATGCCTCTACGCCGGGGTCAACATATCAGGCACCAATGCCGAGGTCATGCCTGCACAATGGGAGTTCCAGGTGGGACCTTGCGAGGGCATTGGCATGGGTGATGATCTGTGGATGGCCCGTTTCCTCCTTCATCGTACCGCTGAGGAATTTGGGGTTGTCGTCTCAATGGATCCTAAGCCCATGAAGGTAAGATTGAAGGAATGAACCAGATTAGGATTACAATATTAATGTCTTCTACCAGGGAGATTGGAATGGTGCTGGAGCGCACACAAACTTTTCAACCTTGAAGATGAGAGAGGAAGGTGGATTGACGGAAATCGAACGAGCTATTGACAAGCTTTCTAGACATCATATTCGACACATCAAAGCATACGACCCCCACGAGGGCAAGGACAATGAAAGACGACTGACGGGGCTCCACGAGACTTCCTCTATTCACGACTTTTCAGCAGGAGTAGCCAACCGCGGTTGCTCCATTCGCATCCCACGAGATGTAGCCGAGAAAAGAAGTGGATATCTGGAGGACAGGAGACCCTCTTCCAACTGCGACCCTTATCAAGTATGTAACTTTCAGTATCTCGAAAAGTCTCACAATTTGAAACAATGCAATGCTACGCCGTTTGTTTTCTTATTTTAAAAGTAATGGAGACCTTTTTAAAATTATCTTCAAACACCTTCTTGTTTTCGTTGTTTATCTTCAAAGTTTGCCTTTGATTTCAGGTGACCGAAGTCCTGGTTCGCACTTGCTGTTTGGACGAATGAGCCGACACAAACACTACTCACCCTATGCATAACTCACACAAGACACAAAGCAGACTCCATTCTACAAACGACCCTTTGTCCATATCCTCCACTTCAACTCCTTACGACATCATTACAAACATGGATGATGACAATGATGATGCTTTTGACGTTTAGACAAGATATACTTCACACTGGCTTCTACGCTACTATTGTTTTCTATGAACCCTTTGCATTGTTCCTCCCCCCACCAGGCCGAACAAAATATACCTGTCTGTACATTTCAAAGACCTTTATTTCCATTTCTTACTGGAGGGCTCCTCTGGCAGCCAACAGAAAAAGATAAAAGTAGATGATGTTAAAAAAAGGGGGAAAGACTTTGGCACATTCTCAGCAGTGCTGGTGATACTGATGAATATCAGCTCCTCCGTCATAGGCGCTGGTCAATCCTGACAGTGCAAACCCGCAAAGGCTGCTGACTTTTTGGACTACCGTTCAAGCGGAAATAACTCCTTTGACGACTAGCTCAAAAGGCTTTTTCATCCGTACAATCAGAGTATTGGTGCTCCGGCAAAATTCAGAGTTGCGCTCCAAACTCTGGAGCGCGGGGCGTCAATACTCTGCGTAAGTACAGTAGCAACATTTCATAAGGCTGGGAATTCAGTAGCATTAAGAATCTCCGGCTCTTCGTCCAAGCAGTAAAAAAAATCTGCTTTCATTATCACGATTATTGATCTAGTAGCACACATATGTTCCAACGTTCATTCTGCTACTATGATTTTGTGACTTTGGCAACATCTGCTTTTGATTGTCAAATGTCCATGGAAAACATGAGGCTCCAAATGTTGTTGTGTCTGTTTGACAAAAAAGAAAGAGAGGGCTGAAAAGCTTGAAAAGAAATGCCCAACAAATCCTTTTTCTACAGCTAGCAGCGAAGCCAAGTGCGGCTGACTAAAAAGAGACCAAGCACACACCGCCTCCGCACCAGTTGTACTACTCATCATTACTGAAGAAGGCCTCCTCGCTCGTGTACAAAAAAAGCCTTGCGTAGTACAGTACCACCACTCCCTTGTGCTTTTTCGCTATTTATCATTTGATCCTTTCAAGCTCCTTTTTTTTGCTTTCCTTTCTGGGTAGTCGTAGAGCTATGGCAGCCCAGATTGTCAACGCTCTGGTAGGGCAAAAAAAAAAGCTGATTTGGTCCATATCAAAAGGATCCAAAGGCATCAACTTCAGGAAAGCTAAGGATGGAATTGAAAGCGATTTGAAGCTAGGAAAAAAGGAAATCCTTGGATATGTGGAGCAGTAAATGAATAAAAAGTGGCTCTGATCAATGATTATCTTCTTCAATCTAAAGATCGAGTAAGGATCTTAGAGAGTGACACGCAACTGCTCCCATCAAGATGGTCATTGTCAATGAAGCGAACAGTAAAAGGAACATTCTTTATTCCCTTTGTAAGATACCTAGGTTTGAACGCCGCCAACTCTGGCTCGCTTCTCTGAAATAAACCGAGCGAAAGATTCGACATTTGGGAAAAGACGAAAATCACCCTTAGTAGCTCAATGTGGATTTTCATATTCCTTACTTATCTGGTGAGACCAGAGAACCTTGAACTCCAAGGCATTGTATGCATCCTCTTTGTTAGCCTTTGACAATTGGTTGATGACGCATACCTAATTTTTGTAGGAAAAACTTTGGAAATAAAAGTGGTTTGCTTAGCTGGTTGGTCGTTGATCAGTGAGACTTTTTGAGTGATTTTCATCACATTGTGCGTTGTTGATAACAATGCAATAGAAGATGAAGGAAGAAGAAGACTAGGGCCAAGTTGGGTGAATGATAGGCATCATTGACGACACATGAATTTTGTTGACCAAGTGCCAAAAAAGTACACGAAGGCACTGTCCTAAATGAAAAGAATATTTTTCTGATAGAGTTAGTATAAAGGCTTCTTATTGATCAGACATCAGTTACAAGTGGAATGTGTGCGAAGAAGAAGCGAGAGCGGCGGGCGGTGGAAGAATAGACGGATCATCGACACTTTGAGGGCATCTACATATTACAGTACCATGTAGATACTACACGATGGATCAACTAACATGATGGTAAAGCGTTTTTATCCTGGCTAGCTAGATAGTGATATCGACTGCTGGCTGCTAGCTACTGCTTCCTCGTCTGTAAAGGGCTTTACTATGGATGAATAGCAATGTCCTGATTTTCAAAAGTTGGAAGCCCTAATTCCTCCGTCATTACGAAAGTAGCCGAGGAGGACCCACTGATCAACTGCCAGGCACTGGCCCACTCCTGCATAAGAGAATCAAGCCAGGAAGCTTTCTTAAAAGGGAAGAAAAAATCGGGCAAAGAAGAAGAAGACACTAAAGAGGAGAACTTCATTTTAATGCGCACACGTAGCAAGCTAGAAAGAGGAGAGGTGGCAGCAGGAGTGCTCAAAACGGACTACTCAACATTGCGGGGGAAGCGGCGGCGGCCTCGCCGCTGCTGCTTCCCCCACTGCCAGTCTCGTCTAGGTTTTCTAAAGGGGAACAAATGGTATTTATCATTAAAGGTCATCACCAGGCTGATGAAGCCTCAAAAGAGGCTTTCAATGTCTAGAAGGTAAGTTCAGCTGCTACTTCCCACTTTAGTTGTAATGGCAGCAGAGGAAGGCAACCTAGTGGAAACAGATTCTATCCTAATGTGTGTCAGTCTGCATGTTGTGAAAAGTAGCTGGAAAAGAAGACAGCAGCGCTAATACACTTTGTAGGTCTTCTTCTTCGCTTTTTCATTAAAAGCTTCTCTCCTCAGCTCTTCGAAGTTGGATGAAGATCTTTTTTTTCTTCTACCAGTCTTCTTCAGGCTTTCATTCAAAGGGGGCCTGCATGACCATTGCGACTAAGATTATTTTTAAGGTGTTTGGCAATCAAAAAGTGAACATGACGACGTGAAATGCGAAAGGGAGAAAAGAAAAGAAAAAGCAGGAAGGCGAAAAAAATACGGACATCAAGGTTCCTTCCCCTCTGAGGCTAGCTCCAACATCATTTACTACTACCATTCTTAATGATGAATGCTGCATGCCGCCCCCACTAGTACATGGTCGTAAAAAGGATTTATGCCAATTTCCTTTTTTCTGCTTTACAAAGGTAGGACGTTTTTGTGCGAATATTAGGCACTGTGTACTTTGAAAGTAAAAATATCCGTAAGAAAGCAGTGTTAGATATAGTGGCTGTGCCATATGGCTCATTTGCTTCTTAGCTATCCTGATTATCAATGAGGCCCTCTTGGGCAACAATGCTGATAGTCATACTTATCAATAAGTAGGCAGCAGGCAGTTGCATGCAGCATCACCTCTACATACCTACATACTGCTGACTCCTACAAATGAGGCCAATGTGATCTAATCTTTTCAGATGGACCAGCCTAGCAGCCAGCCTCCTACCATCGTGAATATTACGACTAATCCTCACCACGGGCTCCTGAGGTTACCGATGACGTTGGAGTCCTACTCTGCTGCTGCAGTGCCCATTGACTGTTCGCAAGCAACCGTCCCCGACCAAATTGTCCCTACCGGCACAACAGTCCAAGCTTCCAGACAAGTGGTGGCCACGGATCACGATGTTCTCCGTCTCCATCCCAATCCCCCTCATGAGCTTCCAAACATACCTTATCCGGTAAAAAAAAAACCTTGATCCACCACTGCGTGGTGCCTTCAAAATTGCTCTTTTTAAACTTGGTCAACTTTGCTACTAGTACTAGTTTCCAAAAGAAACTTTTTTAACCAAGTTTAGTACTGCTCCTCCTGTTTCCTTTGAATAAGATGCAGTCTTATTAGCTTTAATTCCAACTCACAATGTTTGAAAATCACTTTAAAAAACTCCTCTAAAGATTACTTGAATTGCCAAGCAGACACTTTGATCAGAAAATCCAATTGTTTTTCTTGAAAAATAGCCATATCGAGAGAATAAAAATTGATTTTGGCCTATGAACAAGAATTGAGAATTGAAATGAGACATTTTTGGCGATTTTCAAACACTGTGATTTCGTTGGCAGGTGCCAGCAGTAGCGGGTGGGAGTGTTGTGGTCCAAACGGAAGTGACCTATGCGCCAAGCCCAAGACGTATTGGCAAGAAAAAGGTCAAACTTAACCCTGTGATACGAAAAATTGGTGGTGGTGGTGGTAGTAATTGCTCCCAAGAGACTAATTCTCCAAGCCAAAACTATGACAAACAGCCACACGCGTTGCCTGTGCTACTACCAAATGAGTCGGAGAAGAAAAATGTCGTCGTCATTGGAGGTAAGAGGAAACTTAAAGGGAAAGAAACCAAAGAACGGCAGCTAGCTTTTACACAGTGTTTGAAAGTCATACAGGTACAAAATATGCAAGTTGAATATTTTGGCCGCAAAAATTCCAATATGTTTTTTTGAAGCAAAAGCAAATACCTAGCCTTTTTTAACTTTGGCGCCAAAAATTCAAATGAGCTATTTTCCTCGATTTTAGAACACTGCGTAATTCTGTGGAAGACTCAGAACTCAACAGAATAGTCGAAAAAGTTGAGGCCTACGTCGCCGTCGATTCGTCGAATTAGGATTAACTGTCTCGCGTCTTCTGCCAGGACTCCTGGAGGTTCAAAGCTAAAAATTTTCTTTTCAACCAAAGGCTCCAATTTCTTATCAAGTTTTAGCCGCGATTTATCTTATCATATCGTACACAGTATTTAGGAGTATTTACTGAGCGAACTTTCTCGATTCGGGTCGAGTTGGGTTTGAACTTTTAGGTATCGGGTCGATTCGGGTCGGGTTTGAACTTTCGGGTATCGGGTCGATTCTTGTCTTTCATGAATGTATCATTTTGGGTGAAGCCTCCCTAAATCTGGCAGTAGAATGTACATGATTTTGCTACTAACAAGCCGTAAACTGCGTTTCAGGCTGACATGACACCGCGAGATAAGACGATTCAATCACGATTCACGTTTGTACATATCACGTGACGTTTGACTCACGCTTTAATCACGTTTGAATAACGAGTAAATCCCCTCTGAATCACCTTTGAATTACGTTTGAATCACATTTGATTCTCTTTGAATCGTGTTTGATTCTCTTTAAATCACGTCTGATTCTCTTTGAATCACGTTTGATTCTCTTTCTTTTCAACACATTTGAATCACGTTTAAATCACGTTTAAATCACGTTTGAATCACATTTGTATCACGTTGAATCGCGTTGGATCACGTTGAATCACGATTAACAACGATTAGCAACGATAAACAACGATTTGGACTAAAGTCTGAACCGCAACCCCAACCCCAACAACTCAACTACTTCTAAGACCGCGATGCTTCGCGTCTCGCGGTCAAAAATTCACGAAAGAATTGAAAAAACTGACTGGAATCGGTTGGAGATTGGCCTCGTTTTTTGAGTTCCTCAAGAACAAATCTTCTTGACACAGCCTCTGAAATTGAGTCATAAAACAATAAAATCAATATCAAGGCATTTTAATTTGACGAAATTTTTTTTTCTTCTTGCAAAAAAATAAAAATCGCCTAGGGAATTTTTTACCAGGTGACACATAAACATCGTTTGACTTGCTTGGAATTTCCTCCAGACAATGTTTTGAATTAGTTATTTTGCATTTTGCCGTTCTCTTTGTAATTTTGGCCTTTTTTTCATCCTCAAAGTCTAGACCCGACTTTGGCTCTTTCTCGATTTTGATTTTGGTTTCACACGCATCTTCAAACTCCATGGTCAATTGTTCATCAACTTTAAGCATTTTTTCTCCGGACTCGAGTTGGGCTCCATGCTCCTCTTTGACTTTGACGCATTCATCTCTGATTTCACAAGGGTCTTTAAAAAACTTCAACGTCAAATTGACACTTTCAAGCTTGACTTTCCTGTAGTTTGTTTACACCCGACGATTCTTTGGATCTTTCAAGTTCGGTCGACATCTTTTACTTTTTCCACTTTTTCGACTTTTTCTTAGATGTTTGATTACGCTACTCAGTTTGGTAGTTGATCGGAACTTTCATTTGACGCAACATTTCTTTTGAAAATATCACAACCTTTCAGAATCAGCTTGAATGAGATGACGAGGACAAAGAACTCGGATTCCGGATCTGAACGAATCTGAATCTCCCTACAAAGTACATGTCACAAAATAAAAGCCGATGAGTGAAGATACTTCTGCACCTTATATGTGTTTTCTAGCTTTGTGTTCTAAGCTAAAAAGATGTACATACACAATGTACACAATGAAGAATTTTGAAGTTGAAGTTGAAGATTCAGAATTTTGTGAAAATGTTCTGCTATTCTATTATCCAATTTGTCCTTGATGTCGACAAATGGAAAATTACTCTATAATAATGGAGCCTTTTTCTCAAAAGGCATGTAACACTTGTCACATCATCTATTGTCTATCTATTGTTCCTCATTTCGTCGCAGTTAGTCAAGAACTTCTTATTCTACTAGAATGAGGTAAGTAAATATAATCTTCGAATTTCTTTGATGATGCAAATAATATAATTGATTTGATACTGCAAGGCTCTTGATTGTTTGCTTTGTTTTGGCTGCTTGCAAAGCAGCTCCCTATGTTCCTGGAGAACCTGGAGGTCCTTGGACAGAAACTGAGCTTTTGATTGTTAAAGCAAAGTTGTATGCTGTCTACAGTAGACAAAAAGCTGTCATGAAAAGGTTGTATGGTCAATCCATTGGCTCTGATGGAGGAGAGCCAGGTGCACCTAAGATGGTTCGCTTAGGATTCCATGACTGTCTGAAGTAAGTCACGAGAAGCAGACAAATGAATTAGAGGAAAATGAATAACGGTTTTTTTTTGTAAAGGTACAAAGATGGTTCAGGTGGTTGCGATGGGTGCTTGAATTGGCATGGGGTATTTTATAGGTATCCCATGTCCAGTAGAACATTTCGTTGGAAGTATGGACTTGAACAATTTGATGATGTTAAAGAGACCAACAACAATGGATTGGGATACACTGTTGAACTTCTGGAAGAAATCTACACCAATCCTAAGTTTCCTAAGGGAATGGCTCCAAGTCTAGAAATCTCTTTGAAAGAGTCAGGAAAGTCAAGAGCAGATTTATGGGCATTTGCTGCAATCACTGCTGTGGAATATGGCATTGAAACCAATAATGCTGTATGCGATGACACTTTTGATAACAACATGGATGCACCAAAAGCACAATGTAATCAAGAAAAAGGCCAACCGCATTGTAAAGTCAATGTACCAGAAGGAGGCTTGAAATTCCAAACAGGAAGGACGGATTGTACTGAATTTGGTGACAAACCATATAAAGCAACTAAAATCGAAAGCCATCCCAATCCTGTAGGAAGTGGTAACATGACTGCTGAATTCTTCAATAAAGATTTTGGATTCACAACTCGTGAAACTGCAGCCATTTTGGGAGCCCACACAATGGGTAGATTTCATTCTGAGATCAGTTTGTTCCGATACGTTTGGACTACATCAGCCACTGAATCATTCAACAATCACTACTACAAGAACATAGTTTTAGAAGATCGTTATGCATTTGATGATGAGTCCTGCACTCTCCTTGGCGATGCTGAAGGAAGAAAACCAAAGACTAGATGGTTGGCAAGAGTCAGAGAAAAAACTAAAAATGGTGGACCTGTTGCTTGGATTCATGAAAATTATCGGGGACCCAATTGTGTCACTAAATCCTTGGCTGAAAAAGATGGTCAGTTTGATTATGAGAACTGTTGCAATGGTCAAAGTATGGTTGCAGATTCTGACTTGATGGAAGATGACCCAAGTACCAATGAAGGATGTGAAAGGTTTTGTTTCAATTTTGGTCTGGATGAACAGGCAATGAGTGCAGAATTGGGATTGTACTTTGATTTTGAAGTTGATGAAGAGGGAGTTCCATTTGGATGTTCAGGTTTGGAATATTTCAAAAGAGAAAATTGGTTCAATGAAAAAAGCAATGTTTTTACCACAAGCGTTAAGCCAAAAGACTGGGTTACAAATCCAGATACTGCAAAACCCTACCATTTTGAGTATGTTGGCGTTGAGTGTCCCAAAAATAACTTGGCAATTCCTGAAGGAAGCACTCCAGTTCACCAAGTGTTTGAGGAATATGCAAAGGATCAAGACAAATGGGTCCAAGATTTCTTACCTACTTACCAAAAGATGTTAGCCAATGGATATGCTGATGGAGAACTTCAAGATTCACCTTATGAGTTTGACAGGTATGTTTGCACCAGAGGCCCAAAAGAAGGATCATTTCATCAACATTGTGAACTGATTTAAAAAATCCAGAAATAAATGTTTCAAGGCAAGTTACATAGCGCAAGAAAATCTTGCAAAGCAATTTGCTTTTCATCGTTTTTATCCTATTATCGTCTAGGATTATATTCTAAAAAGTGTAATGAAATTGTCAGATGATTGGTAGTCATCTTTATCTCCTTATTTTGAGCGACTAAGCTTGTTTGGTAATCAAGTTAGTTGCATGCAACCATCTTTAGCATCACGACACACCCTCAGTTGCTTTCTGCAATCAACCATGTCAAAACCTAAAGAAAAGAAGAAGAGTAAAGAAAAGTAAGCAACCCTCTTTGTTTTCTAAACTATTTCTATATTCCAAATAAAAAACATTTTTATAGGGATACATTTCATGAAGTATCCAAAACTTTGACTAATGCTTCTGTCTTTGCCATGAATCTTGGTGACAAGCGCAAAGACAACAAAATTGAGCCTATAGATTCTCAAGTCACCAGCACCAGTAAGGATTCAACACAATCTTACATTATTCATGGCCCCCAATCTGGATGGGCAAGTGGATCATCATCAGGATCATCATCAGGGAACACTGACAGTATGATCAGTATCACTATTTTTGGACTCAACATCACATCCAAAGCTGGAATTGCACTGTACAAGTTTTTAGCTATTTTAGTTCCATTGATTCCAACCTTTTTCTTGATCATTTACAATGCCATTCAACTTGAGGGTATTGTGGCCAGATCAAATTTATTGGACACGATGTTTGCTAAGCAAATTGATGCCACCAAGCTGACATTGTTGGCCTCAAAGTTGCAAGATGAAAGGTACAATGTAATCTTTACCATCTTGATGAACAGATATGTTCCTTCTCGTGACTTGTCTGAGGAATTGGAAGTCAACTATGCTGAAACGGATGCTACTATCAACAAATTAGACCCTTGGAGGGATGACATCCCGGTTAAAGTATTTGCTTCACGGATTCGATTTCAGATTCGATTAGATGACATCAGAGATATGGTGAAAAATAATCAAACTACTATAGGTAGTTCAATTTCACTAATCATTTCAATATATTACATTATACCCTGAAACATTGGGGACTTTGTTGCACAGTACATACATACACATAAGTATGTTTAATTTTTGCGGCAAAATCAATATTGTAAGCTGAATGCAGTTGGAAGTGCTGCTGTTTTGGGAAGGCAAGATTCAAATCTTTGAAAATTTTGAGTTTCAAACAGAAAGTTCAAATGTACTTGTACTATATTTTTTGGGGGTTTTCAAATGCTGGGAATGTCCTCTAGTGACAATTACATGCAGAAATTAAACTAAAATATTTATCCTTTTATAGACCAAGCTTTGGAATACTACAATGAAGTCATTGATGCTTTGCTTACCAGATACAGCAAAGAAGTTAGAATCATCACCGGGTCCAAAGCCTGGAAGCAAGGCATTGTCTATAAAAACATTTTAAGGGCCATTGACAATATCGGTATCAATTCTGCCTACGTCAGCAAGTATTACTTGAGAGGTAAACTCAATGACGATGAAATGGTGGACTACCTCAAGAGTCAAATCCTTTCTTTGGAGTACTTGAATCAAGCATCCAATTTCAATGTTGAAGTCAGACGAATGATTCAATTGATTCAAGAAGGTTCAAACTACAAGAAACTCTATGAAATATGGGATGACGTGGAAGACGAAACGACTACAGTAGACACTGATAATCCTGAGGAAGTTCGACAGTTTTCAATCAATCTCTACAGATACTCTTTAGCCTACTTAGATGACATCAGAGACATTGAAGCTAGGCAATTAAAAAAGTTAAGAGATGCCTCACAGGTTGACAATGTGGCCGCTAGATGGAGCTTGTACTACACTTTAGCCTTGATTATAGTAGTTCTGCTATTTTTATCCCCACTTTTGGTCTTTATGAATATCAAAACTACATTAGCTGGAGAAGCTTTCATTGAGGCTTTGGGACGTCGAAGTAAAAGGATAACAAAGGAACAAAAACGGAATGAAAGATTGGTGATGAAGTTATTGCCTCCGGTGGTCATTGAACGCTTGAAAGAAACCAAAGAAGTGTCATTTTCCTATGATGCAGTGACCATTCTGTTTTGCAGTCTATATCGGTTCTCGGATATCATACAAGATATGAACCCTATGGATTCTTTTCGATTGCTGAATGAAATCTACACAATTTTTGATCGGAATATCGAAAAGTATGATGTCTACAAGGTTGAATCTATCAATGAAAAGTACATGGTTGCATCTGGAGTACCTAAACCAAACGGTAATTTTGTTCAAAACATGAGAGACATTTTTGCCATTTTCAAAAGTTCAACTATTTGTTTGATGATTTTCAAACATTTTCTGCTTTTCTATTCAGGAAATCGACATGTGGATGAAATTGCCAGATTGGCATTGACTTTCTTAAGGCAAATGCGGATTATGCGTGAGGAATCCTCCAGATTTCCAGAAATCTATGTACGCATGGGAATCCATTCCGGAAACACTGTCGCTGGAGTAATTGGCAGTAAAATGCCAAGGTTCTGTCTATTTGGAGAGACCATTAATTTGGCCTCAAGGTATGCATTGTAAATAACTCCAATTTCACATGGATTTTTTCAAGCTAATTAGCAGCGCCAACAAACATATTTAGTTTTTTGACCAAAAATATTTTTTATATAGTAATGTTGTCTCTACAAATGAGATCATACATATTTCAGGATGGAAACAAATGGCGAACCAAGAAAGATTCAAATCAGTTCAACTACGAAAACTCTTTTGGATTTAACTGAAGCTGGATCGTTTGTCACTAAAGCTCGTGGACCAATTCATATCAAAGGCAAAGGATTCATTGAAACTTTTTGGTTGATGGGCCGGCGATTCAATCGCCAGAAAACTTTGAAGCAGACTTCTTCAAAGGAAGAATCTCAGGCCAAAGATGAAAATGAGGTTGAAGAATCTATGGAAGACAGTTTAGATGTTATGCACGCTGGACAAAAATCAAGCGCATCTTCTATCAAAACTCAATTACAGACCTCTGACATTTTAGTTTTAGATGTTATGCAAGCTGCACAAAAATCAAGCGCATCTTCTATCAAAACTCAATATAAGAACAATGAAGATCAAGAAATTGAAGCTTGAAAAAATTGTCCAAAAGAAAAGCACTGAATTAATAAATGTCCCTCGTTTTTCTACATTGTTTGAAAATCACCGGAAATGTCTCATTTGAATTTTTGAGCCAAAAAGGTCCTAATGACTATTTTGGCGCGAAAATTCAAATTAAAGTAAAAATAACCGTGATGTTGTAAAATGAGACTTTTGGAGTGAGTTTCAAACACTGCAATTTTTGGTAAAAATTGCACTTTTACTCTCAATTCATTACATATTATTTTTGTAAACTTTTCCTCAGCCTACCGAAATGGCTGAGGTGGATCGATTAGGATTCAAATTAGTGATGGGAACATCAACTTCCTCGTCTTCTTCCAGATTACTATCGCCTTCCGGATCCTCAAATGGAGATTTGATGTTTCGTTTGATTGGTTCTGAAAAGTAAAAGAGACATTCTTGAGTACAATTTCACATTCCATTAGGTTTCCTTTCTCATCGATTGCAATACGACTGTGCCCAACTTTGTATGAATAAGTCATGGGATTTTCGACCACGATGTCCAGCGCATTTAGGGGAGGGTCAATAAAAGGTTTGGTCTCATCAAAATGACTCGCTAAAATATTCATGCAAGCTTGCACATTCCTATTGTTACTGAGGGAATTCTTTTTTGTGGTGTTTCTTTACTGTATAATTGACCAGGTAAAATTCCTAAAATAGACAACTTTTTCTAAGCTTGAATTTACTTGGGCAATTGACTGCATTTTGGAAGGTAAGACATGATATGATAAAGTGAGTGTCAATGGGAAATGCCATGCGTGTTTTAGAAATTGAAAGTAGCCTTTTCATGCATTAATTATGAGCTCTTGCAATCGATAGGGCCGAATAAGAACTTTATTTTCATACCTTCTTGTTCCTCTTCGTCGTCTTGGGAATGACCATTGATCATCATTGTCTCATGTCCCTCAACAATTCGTACACTTTTCTTGCCTTTAAAAGAAATGTAAAATCAATCATAGAAATTCATTATATTTTTTGCTTACTTTACAATTTACTGTACCTGAAACCGGCCTTGAATTGTCAGTACTGTCGGTGTCTTGATCTTCAACGTCTCCTCCGCGAGATGAGGAAGAATTCATTCGTGAACTGTTTGCTTTGAATGACAGGTGTTCATCATCTGAGTCTTTTCCATTGGTCATAGGAACTTCTTTATCATCTTCAACCTTTAGACCGTTTTCTGATGGTTCAATGAGTTCACTAGATTCATCAGCTTCTTCAATTCGTTCCTCATCAGGCTTTGCAGCTTCAATTTGATCTGTTTCTGATGAGTCAGTTTCTTCAACAGGAGTGGATGATTGTGCAATAGGTTCTACAGGCTTAGGAGGTTTCGCAATTTCTTCGTTGTCTTCAGTTTTGGTTTGTTCTTCGGTAAGTTGGTCAGTAGGTTCTGATTCTGATTCAACTTCAGCAGTGATGATGTCAGGTTTATCTTGTTCTGGTTCTTCATCTTCAACTGGTTCAACAGCTGCTTCTGTAACAATTTCAGCATTTTCTGTGGTCGATTCTCCAGTAATTTCTTCTACGGATTCTTCAGGTTCAGCTGCTTTTGATAGTTCTTCGGGTTCAGCAGATTTTGGTGGTTCTTCAGGTTCAGTTGGTTTTGATGGTTCTTCTGAACTTTCCTGATCAGTTTCGCTAGATTCATTTGGTTCAACAGGTTCTATAGAGTTGGACTGTTCAATTGGTTCTTCATCAATTTGGTTTTCAATATTAGCATCCTTAGATTCAACTGTCTCAGGTTCAATCTTCATGTCTTCATCATCCATTTCCTTGGCATTTTCCTCGATCTCAAGGATCGCCTCTTTCTCTTCACTATCTAACTCATCTTGACTAATCTTTTCAGGTTCTTCTTCAACTAAAGTTTTCTCATCACTGTCCTCTTCCTCGTCATCATCTTCAACTCCCAGATTGGCAACCGTTGATCTTTGAGACTTGGCAGAAGCACCTCTGGAGATGGCTGGCGAAACAACATCATTGTCATCATCCACTTCAACATCCAATTTCTCCACTTCAACCTCGACTTCAACAGTTTGTGAAGCTTCATTTGCACCTTCCACAACTTCCAAATCAGTTTGTGAAGCTTCGGGTTTTAGTCCTTCACCATCAGTTTGCGCTTCTTTTTCTGGCTCAATAAATGAATCTGCCATTCGACTATGGTTTTCTTCGTTTTGTGAGACAGCATTTTCATCATCATCCTCGGCGTTGCTTGTCAAATATTTTTTAGCATTGTCCGTAAGATTCGCTTCTTCCATACCTTGAAATATTTTTAGATTTAAGATTTTCAGTTACTATGCGAATGCGTGTGCGATAAGAAAACCCGATTATATATTCTAATCCCTTTTTAATGACTTTCAATTACCTTTACTAAGCTGGTTAATGCATAGTGGTTGAAAAACCAAAAACCAAAACATGATTTGGTTACCTTATTTTTGGCTTTTTAATTTGACAAAGAAGCAAACTGCATTGAATAATTTTCACAATTTTTATTATGGATCGGACTTGATAATATCGAATGTGTCCACCTTGCGCAAAAGGGCCTGATGGTAAATAGGCTTAGGTATCGATTATTGCACTTGCATGAAATGAACCTTAACGATCGACTTGAAAAATTACTAAACTTTACTAACCTAGCAAAGTTGAAGCTGAAGATTCGTCCAAATTGAGCACTTTTTCTTGATGGATCGGCGATGAGGAGGCAGGAATAGTCTCAAGTGGAAGTGGAGGTTTCGGGTGATCGATTCTAGGAAGTTGCGTTTTGGGGGCCAAAGCGGTCATCGGCCGTAAATTGTCTTCATTGTTGCTGGCTATGGGTGGGAGTGGACTTTTGTCCAAGATGTGACCTGGCAAATTGGCCTCAACTGAAAATTCAAAGTTCAATTGTCATAAAGGACAATTTTATGTTGTAAAAGAAAAATAATTTCGGTCTTACTTTGGATTTTCTCTCGGTTATTCTGAACGCTGGATTGACTTCCATTGGCAAGATAGGTTGCTGATGTTACCCCGTCAGATGATTCTTTGTGTTTATTTTTGGCTGAAATGTTGTTTTCATCGTCTGCCACTTTACTTGTACCGCAACCCATGCTGGCCTTTCAAAGACTGAAAAGGTCTTGCGGTTGTTGAACGCACGGCGGCCTCATCATTACTGCATACCTTGCGAAAGCTACTTCATAAGGTAAGAGATATATCCTCTTCTATTTAGGCAAGTAACTAAATAACTTCAAAGATGAAACAAAGTTTATTCGTTACAATTAAGGTAGATTAAGTCGGATTGAGTATAATTAGATTATTTAAAAAGGATTAATTTATGTGTCAGTTTAATCCCAAGCATATATTCCCAACTATGATGATGAATTATGGACCCAAATGAATGTACCAACGAACACTTTGATTAAATTAATAATGAATTATTCTCAGTTTCTTTGGTTTGTATAATTTCTATCTTGTGATAAAGCTTTTGTAACTCTCAGGTCTGGCTTCAATTCAAGATTTTTTAGCTTCAATTATTTGACAATTTTCTACGATAATTCCTTTAAAGTAGCATATCATTCTTGACATGCCAGCAAAGTTGGTATTTTTCAGCACAATTATTATTAGTTTCATTAAAACGCCATCTAACGTATAGCAGCATTCTTAAAATTCAAGCACTAAAAATGCAAGAACATGTCCTTTTTAAAAAAGGATCTTTAGTACGTCACTGCCAATTGCAACCGCTTGGGTCTCTGCTGTGTCATAAGTAATAAGTCGCATTGTAGTACATATACGCTCACTCTTACTCTAGAAAGCCTTCTCGCATACATATGAAGAACAGTCCTAAAGCATGTTTTGTAGTTTCACTACTCTCTTGATCGATAGAAGACAACTCTGTCGTAAATTATTGCCACAAAAATCAATACTGTAAAAAAAGGAGGCGAGACATTTGTAAGAGTATTTTTAGCTGTCAAGCTGTCGTTTTTATTCTCAGAATTCCCAAGAGTCCAACCATTTGAGATGATGCACCGTTGAATTAGGTAAACTGGCAGGTGTAGCTTCCATTCCATAGGCCAAGGGTGAAAAATGTATAAAACTGAAAAGTAGACATGATTCATTAACCAAAAATTCTTGAGGTTTTGAGGGGATGAGTTATTGAACAAAAATGCGAAAAACCTGCTCCATGACTAATGTAAGCAGGTGATCGTGCAACTGAACCAATGCAAATATTTGACCAGAAAAGGGGGTGAATGTAAGCGTGCAAAAACTAATTAGAGGTCAAAATAAACATTAACTTACCTCCAACATATAAACGAAGTAATAACGGCAATAACAGAGTGTTGCCAAACTGAATTGACATTGGGTCCAAAAATACGTTCAAAAGAAACTTGGATCAGGAAATCCAGAACCACAGCGGTAATCATTGAAGCGTATAACTGGGCCGGAAAGTAATGATGAAAATACAGGACACGTCCCATGGCCCAAAATGGAATGTAATGTAAGGCCCAGCCTAGGAAAAGCCAAAGACAAGTTTCTAACGTTGTTTGCATTTTAGGGCTCATTTTGGCTCCGCCTCGTTGTTCTCGGACGCTGACGGCTCCATAAAGACATAAAAATAGGGCTAGAAAGCCCAGGTTGCCCCACCAAATTATAGGGTTGCCCAAAAGATAGATTCGTTTGTCATTGCCAGAGAAAAATTGACCCTGAAAATAGAAGGAGAATGTTTAATCAAATTACATCAAATTAGTTACGTCCAAATATGGTCTAAGATTGAAGGTCCAAATCAGAAAACAACTTTTCATGTACTGTTTATTTTTCAATTTCTTCCCTAATAATTATGAAGAAAAGTTTAGGGAGAGCATATGTTATGAGATTCGACTCCAAAGCCACAATAGTACCATATTTGAAGGAAGAAACTAGAAATATTTTCACTAATACAATTACACACAACACTATGAATAAATTAATTTAACGTAAGGCAAGAAATATTTTTTCAATCAAGTTTTCGTTCTAAAATGAAGTTTGAAAATTATTTTGTGATACAATTCTATATGAAAATACTAATTTTCTTCTAACATTTTCTTAATTTAGAATGTAATTCACTTGATTCCTTGTTGGAAGTTACTTAGAATGAGCTTAAACGTCATCTTCCGGAATCCCGAATCTAGTACAAAAAGTAAATCGATTAGATGCTAAAAATAGAACATCTACCGACCTTTACACCAGTACACATTTGAAAATGCTCAACTGTACAAAGTTTTTTACTAAGACCCTATAATTACATTGTAGTAACCCAATCAGTAACAAAATGTGATTGATAAGTTGCATGAGTAACAAAGTCACATGTAAAAAGAATGTGAAGGTCAAATCCAAGTTGACAATCATTCAGAAAGCAGTGAAAGTGTGTTTTGAAAGTTTGATAGAGGGCATGATCATCAATTTTTCATAGATTGGATTTTACTGCACTTGCACATTGATTCCAAACATATTACAGGGTTGGGCATAAAAAGTGAAACATAAAAACGAGAACTTGTATCAGTGTGTAAATTCTTTAAAGAGGCCCTGCTTCTCTAATGTCTTTTGAAATCCAATGCCTTCGATCATTAATCATGTTGAAACTTTTGCTGTTAACACACTTCTTATGCCATATTCATGGCAAAGCTGTGAAAATTTCCGAGGATTTTCTGTTCGAAAACTCTCTTATTCATGGGCATTCAGTGGAAGAAAGACACGGACATAGCCTAGAAGAAATTCATGAGTTGGAAAAGAGAAAGGCTCCGTCTTCAGTAGAGGAACAAGAAAAACATGGACACAGCTTCGAAAAGCAAAATGTAATAGTACAGGGAGAGAAAGGGCGCAAAAAATGCGACATTTTCTTCCAACTAATCAATTTCTTCTTTCTACTTTTCGTAGGAAAATGAAGATATCGACTTAGCCATAGCTCAGCTGGGTTTATCAGAAGAACGAGTATGTAAGATACAGTACAGGGTGCAGATTATGTTCCGGTCCAGTATACACTACTGGACCGAAACATAACCCACACCCTGTTTTGTAGTAGAGGATAATCTAAATTGACGATTTTCGAGGTTGAGGCCAATCCAAATCCTGAAGCCGATCGCGTGGAAGAAGCGGCAGAAGAAAATGCCCAAATCAAAGCCATGGAAGAAAAAATGTTAGCTGATGGGGATAAAGCATTTGAGGCTTTCGATCAGAGCATCAATGAAGCAATCAAGCAAAGTGAGGCCGTTGAAGAGGAAGTCCGGAAGGATATTGATGAACAATCTGAACATCGAATCCAAGAATAAATCATTTTGAATCCTTTTGAATAGGTACATTTGAATCACTGTTGGTAACTTTGAGTTCACCCTGTAAATAATTTGAATAATAGGAGACTTACCCGGAGATTTATTGGCCATTCCCAAGGTCTTGAAGTGTATTCTCCTTCTTTGGGTTTCAATCCAGCATTGCCTTGTAGCATAACTCGATGAGATTCTAAGAACCTGGACACAAATCCTGGAGCAAAGTTTTGAAAACTGACATTTGGAAGTCTAGGGTAGAAATTGTCTTCTACGTTCCATTGTGCATTGGGATCGCGAGTTGTGGGATTGCAAGCAATTTCTTGTTGTTCGTAGCCCCATTTAGGCAACTGTTTGCCACTACATGAAATCACACATTTCATGAAATAGTGATGAAATTTTACTTTGGTTGTCACCGTTTGCACCACGTCTCCATCTTTGCCTCCGACGATTTCCACTCGCCAGACATCATTGGCGTCTCCAGTGCCATTCTGAAATATTTTATTACAGAGTGAAAGCAAAATAACGTTCCGGTACTCATCCATATAATAAATCCTCAACCTGAGTTTGTTCGTAACAGTAACACCCTGAATCTCCGGAACCCCTTGACCTAAGCCAAAGGCTCCGTCACAGCGAGTTATTTTAATTTACAAAAGGGAAGAACTACTTTGAGTTAATCCGATTTGGTTGATTGCCTCGTTTGCCTGTGGTTTTCAGTCAAATATAACATCTAAGTAACTACCGGGCTATAATTACAGTAAATACGGTATATATTTCTCCAAACCCCAAAGTTGTCTGTCCTTACGGAATGGGGCTATACAAATCCACAGGAGGTTGAGACTTTGCATACGGCCTCTACTCATCGTGGGTCGGGTCATGGGCGGTATGAGGCCGGCCTCCGCGGAAACCGAGGCCATCGAGGCCGAGGTCTCACTGAAGGTCTGGGACGTTTTGCATGGCAATTAAAGATGGGCGTCGAAACTTGTAGGACCGTGCGAG
>LT727893.1:661912-702996 GCA_900157175.1 Oithona nana
GCGTGGGCAACCTCTACAAGATCGAGAGCCACTGCCCGGGGCCCAAGATGAGGAATCAAGACCCAAGAGGCCGGAGGGGGCAACCTCTACAAGATCGAGACCCACTGCCCGGGGCCAAAGATGAGGAATCAAGACGAAGGCCGGCGGGGGCAAACTCCCACAAGCTTGGGGAGCCACTGCCTGGGGCTGAAGAGGCGAATCAAGACCTGGCTCTTAGCCTGCGGGGGCAAACTCCCACAAGAACGGGGAGGCACTGCCCACTGCCCAGGTCGAAGAGGCGGCATATGGGATGGGAGCAATCTTAGCTCTGTAAGCTCGAGTGCTTGTGCCTAATTTAGAGACCTCCTTCCCGATCTACATAAATGTTCACATACTCCTACAATATACGTATGTGTTACATACCTAAAACAAATTTTGTTGTTCTTTCTAGACAATTTTTACTCGTCATTCGTCAAATCCATGAAATTGCGGAAAGTGGCTTGGCTTTACTGCTTTACTCAATTTCGTCAAGACAGTGTCTAGACGATAATGGGGGTTTATTCTCACTCGGAATTCTACCTTAAAGTATTCTGCATTTATTGGTGCTACTCGATCCGAAAATTCTCAAAATATCTGCAACGGCATTCCGATCCGAACAGTGCAAGAGCAGTATGAAGCGCAATGGAAAGTGGAAACCGATAAATTGTAGGATCAGCAGGAATTTTATTGCTAATCCTTTTAAAAAAGAAGAAGCTTACTACACACAACATCGGTAATCAGTTAAATAAGGCATGCAAACTCCTCCGATTGATGATTCGCTTTTATTATTGCCAAGGTTGAACTAAAAAACTTAAAACGTGGTGTGTGAATAAAGTGTAGAAAAGGAATTCTCATAGTTTTCTTCACGTTGACAAAGGAGGTTGTTGTTTCTTCTTATTCTTCTTCACCAAAAAATTTGATGATATCGTCTGTCAGCCTAATAATACAATTCATATCTCGAGAGTTCATGGAGCCGTTCGTCCATCTTGATCAGGTGATTGGGTTGGGAATCTCGATGGAGCGGAAACTTTTTCGCGTTAACAGTATCATCATGCGGGTTTGTTAAAAACTCCTATGCAAAGCAAGAAACACTTTCCAACGTTTCTCAAAGGTTTTGTTTCGAGGGTAGTAATGGTGCACTTTAAAATTAGCCTTTTTTTCGTTTCTCTTTAATTGTCTTTTCTTCTTCATAGTTTGTCACACTTCATCACATATCATCAGCTACACAAAAACTCGGGAGTAGGATGAAAAAGGCTTCTTGACTATTTTTCTTCTTAGGCTTTTTAAATAGCCTCGCTCGAGGAGTAGCAAACTTGCAACATATTTTTTTCTTAATAAAAGTTTCTTTTACACAAAGACTTTGGCTAGAGCATCGGCTCCCGCACTGGCTATATAAGGTCTTGAGGGGTGGAAGGCCACGTCGAATATGCTTTCATCAAACTTTTTCCGATGAGCGGTAATTTCCTGAACACATGTCTTTGTCTCCAGGTTCCATAATCGGATACTGCTATCATGGCCTGAAAAATAAGGAGATTAAGAAAAACGTTTTACAACATCTTTTTTTTGAAAAGACTTACTTCCTGATATCAGATAAAGGCCGTTTGTATCTATAGCAAGGGATGTGACTGCATCCAAATGTGCCACCATAACATGAGTTTGTTTGCCGGTATTGTTGTCGAAGAAACGTATGTGCCGATCTTCGTGTGCGGTGATCGTGAGCGGGAGTGTGGGATGGGACACTACTTTGGTAATAAGGCCGACTCCACTTCCGTCCTTTAAAAGAAGATTATTAGAATCACGAGGAAAAATTATTGATGAATGATAATACTGTGGTTTCCAACAAGTTTTGGATTGAAAGCCTTTAGCGAAAATCTCACAGCAGCGCAAAATTCGAATTTGGAGTTTACCTTGATTACTTTTGTCAAAAATTTCGTCAAATTGATGGGACATATGGACTTAGCCCGAATGCAAACAAGCTTTGACGATTTTTTTCGATGGATTTTTTTAGTAATAAAGTTTCCCGATTTTCTTCAATTCCTCAAATTCTCCCGTTTCATCCGTTTAACAAAATTTACCCATTTCAACTAGTTTCAAAATTATCCGATTTCTGAGAATTCTCCCATTTTGTAAAAAACTCCGCTTTCAAAAAATCAACGATGTACGTCCAGTTTTCGTCCATTACTAGACTCTCGAACATACCCAGAGCTAAGTAGTACTTATGTATTACTTAAATTTTCTAATCTCAATAAGCCGCTTGCGCTTCTAGATTGAAAGCACACACTATTTGTCATACCTGCAACGTATCAAGTTTGATGACAGGATTGCCCGTTTCAATATCATAAATAACACAATCAGCATTGGTGTAGGCTGTCACCATATGCGTGAGGTCGTCTTTGACCCATTCCACAGAAGTCGGCATCAAGCCTTCGTTCTCAAAAGTGCGGAGCAAAGGTTGCGTTTTGGAAGTGGGTGACCAGAGTTTGACTGTTCCGTCACTGGAGGCCGATAAAAGTTGTTGTCTTGAGGTTTTGTAAGCCAGACTAAAAACTGCGTCAGAATGGCCTCGTAACGTTGCGGCTAAAACGCTCGAATCTGTAAGTGGAAAAAGATGTTAACAAAAAAGTTTTCAACAAACTTGAAAGTTGAAACTGTGTCTCCTTTGAAAAACCTGGTCTCGTGTATGTGTCGCATCTTTCAAAAAGTTTGCTTCTACTCTAATTTTAGATTCTCTAAGGGGAGGTCTGGCCTCATACGTCTAGTACGACTTCAAGGCCATACTCTAGAGACATATTTTCATTCATTGCGAATTTTACAGTTGCAAGAATTTTTTTTTGTAATCCTAAAGGCTACGGTCATAAATACTGTGATTAAGAGCTTTACTATCTTGAAAAATGTTGAAGATGAGGAAAATATTTTTTCCTTTCTTTCTTACCAAAACAATCATAAGGGTCCACGTTGGGATTGGGCATGTTCCATACCCGTATGGTACTATCTACTCCACCCGAAAAGCAGAGTTCACCAGATGATGCAATGGCCAGCGAAAGGACGGGCCCCGTATGAGCTCTGAATGTATAAACTGGTTCCACATCGAGAGCAGCCGACTTTTTGGCTGGCACAGTCTTCTGCAGGTTCCAGAGCTTTAAAGTCTGGTCTTCGGAGGCTGTGATTAGAACAGGTTCGGTAGGATGGAAGCCTAAGGCTCTGACACCATCAAAGTGGCTTCGCAGAGTGTACTTGGCACTCCAGGTTTTACGGAATGCTTCTTTAGGTGTTGTAATTTGCTATAAATGAAACCTTAATGTTAGAAAATGCATCAATTGTTTCAAGCATGAAATAATTACATCGTAGGATGACTCGTTATCATTGGTGATGGTGAGTTGTCCTAGTTCTCCAAGCTCAAGATTGCCAGTCAGATCTTTTTCTCGCTCAACTGGCCGCTGCTGCTGCTGATTTTTGCTACCACCGCCGGAACCAGATGCAGCGAAAGGAACCACCGCGGAGTTGCCACTACCACCACCGGTGAGACCTAAAGTCAACAATATGGTCATGAAACTTAGAAAAGTTCCCACGAAACGACAATTTGTGTGTATATGTGCAACAGAGAGGCAATTAAGTGCCTCTTATGGACCAAAGAAAAGAGTGGTGTAGATAGTCCAAAACATATTTTTTTCATTATCCCATAGAGACAAGAGAGACAAGATCATCATCCCATCACCTTTACATTTTCTCTACCTTCTCGGAGACTCTGTCTCTTTTTGTTCTCTCCCTTATAGAGACGCTTAAGGCGCTCAAGTTCCGATGGTTCTATATCTATACAAATCAGAAATTAAATTCCCATCTTTTCTCGAGTAGTCATTAGTTAACTAATAATCATTACCCCAATCCCCAGCAGGTTGAGAATCACCATCTACATCAGATTCATGATCATCACCTTTTAGGCCGTCAACGGCGTCGTTAGAATCCTTTGATCCAGATCCTGGAACGTAATTGAAGTCGACCACTTCCTCGGTTTCTTTGTCTACTTGGTCGAGGGCATCGGAGCCTTTCAGCTTAATTTCTGGCGAATAACCATCGTCGCCATCTTCGCCCATAACTTCATCGTCATCGTCCACTTCACCCTCCGAGGACAGGAAGTCAAAGTTGGCCATAACTGCGGCCTCCGTATCCATCATCATTTCCTCGGCCAAAGTGGTGGCGGCCACTCGGCGATTTGCGCCTGAGCCTCCACCACTTCCAGCATTGTTATCTGGTATATTTCTGCGAGAGGTATTGACGTCACCTCCGTTAATATTGGTGCGAATGTTGATGTCTTCTTTGCCTCCTCTGTCTTCGATGCCGGGAACATCGTGGAGTCCGAGGAGAGACCTGACACGGTTAGATCTGACGTCTATTATGGTATCTGTGTATCCAATTTCATGGAGGTATCTGAAAATGTAATGAGTAGTGTATCATGAATCACATGAGAAGAGAAAGCCAATATTAGATTCGTCAGACGGGAAAATAATGCAGACGTCATTGTAAGTTGAGGAGAACTATACTGTAGTAGTTCTGGTATTCTCCATTTTAAACTCTTCTAGAAAAATGCATAGATGCAAAGGAGCACACTTTCAAATACTTTAAGACCTTGTTAGATCTCTACTTCAGAGACCTTTGCTGATGCTCATCGAATCGTGAATTATTCAATGCAATGATACTCCAAGAAGAAGGATGATAGAGATACTCACTGTCTTAGGAGCTGGCGGCCTTGTCGCCAATTAACATTTGACACAGCAATATAGTTTTCGCCATCCAATGGCGGCAATTCCAGTCCTTCTTCTTCTAGAGGAGGTTTTGACGTTTCGGCATTGTTGGCAGCATCGTTTCCATACTTGAGCTTGGCGTATTTAGCCCGTTCTTGTTTCAGCGCGTATTCCAACATTTTGATACGTCGCACGAGATCATTTTTGAGGTTTTCTTGGCCTTTTCGTTCACCCTGCAAAAAGGCGATTCGCGCCTGCAATTCCGCTTTTTCCACCTCCCATTGACCGCGTTCCATCTCAAAACGAGACCATTCGTGTTGCAAAAAGTGCAAAATGCCCGGAATGGAATACTGGGGACCATTGCTTGAATGGAGGTTGTTTCTGGAGACCCCGGCGGGGCCAACGGAGCCTGCCGCTGCAGAGGCCGCCGCCTCAACATCCTTTATTTCGTCCATGCGATCACTGTCAATCTTCATGCCGCCCTCATCATAGGCGGCGGTTTTATGACAGGAGACACACTCCGAGTTGTTCAACGTCTGGATTCACTATTTCTTCACAGCATATGGATCTAAATAGAGTTTAGAAGGCTCCTAATTTGCGTGATGGATTCCTTCTCGTCTTGTAACTGCACTTGATCTTGATGGCCAGCGCCCGTCTGCTTTGATAAGCCGGTTCGAAAATGTAAGTCGAGCTCCGTTCTCAATCGCGAATTTACTGTTACTAAATGCCCTTTTTAGTTCATTGTTTGGAATAATTATTAGAAATTCTTCTTACTCCTCAAAGTCAAATTTGATATTTTGTTTTTATTTGACGTTTTCTTCAAGTTTAAAGATTTTTATTTCCGATTTGTTTTTATTTTTGCTGCGATCGTTTCTCACTTCAGTTTGACAGATTTTTTGCTCAACAATTTTCTCAGCATCTCTCAATGTTTGTTTACTTTATCTCAATTATCACTCAATTTCACGAATTTTTCTCCAAGTCAACATTTGCAAAGTTTTACCTTTGTGTAACTTAAAGAAAATCTTTATAAATCAACAATAGAGACTCATCTTAGTGTCGAAATGTCAAACAATGGAAGTTTATCAAAAAACAGCCCGAAACTTTGAGAGGAAATTCCTAGCCAGAGAGGAAGACGGGAACAAACAGCAACAGCAATAGCAGCGGCCTCGGCAACGACGACGTCATTGCAAATCTGCCGGTGGCGGCAGGCTCAAGCACTGAAAGCCTTGGCAGCGTTGGCAGGAAGAATGACGTTTGTAAACTTGTCTCGGTGATCCGCATCTTAGTCAAGTTAGTCTTAGCCTCAAGTCTAGAGGCCGGGATAAACAAGAACAACTCAGTGGATTTTCGAGTTGTCCTCAAAATGCTCTAGACTCTCCCCTTTCTTCACAATGCTGATGTCTTTCTTCTCTGACATTATCATGCTAGGAATGTCTCGAATTCCCAGCAGAGCAGTAGGCTATGAGACAAAAAATATATGTGCCGTACTTACTGCTACCGGTATGAATATGGGCCAACAAAACATTTGACAACGCTTCATTGTTAAAAGACGAGGCTTTGACATTTGATGAAGCATCAATAGTTTAAAAAAAAGAGTCACTGTCAAAAAAACAGTTTAAAAATAGGGTATCATTCGTCAGTCAGGTATTCATGCTCCAATCGAAATTGAGAAACAATACAAAAAATTATTTTGATAGACTATTCAACATGCATAAAACAGAACTATGTAACTGAAATGAATAAACCAACTTTTCGACTTGGAGCATTGAATAAGTTCGTAAAAGTAAACGAGGCAAAGGGAAAACTTTTTGCTAAAATGACCATAAGGCCTTACTAAAACAGGCTTCAATGCACAAAGTTTGCATCTAATGCACCAGATAGTAGGGCTACCAACAAACTGCATCTATCTGCTAAAAGTAGGAGAGATAAAAATGCTTAGAAAATTCCATGCATTTCGCAACAAACTAAAACAGATTCACGCAATCTTGAACGTAGCACCTGAGTAGATCAATGTTGGTTTTGGGGGAGTCTGGTGCCGCATTGCACACTTCTGAGGTTCTACGAGTGTATTCAAGGCGCATGTCCGTGTGTCCCGCATGTGCTACTACAGCTTGGCTTCTGTGGCACAGAAGGAGGCAGCAGGCCTGAATCGAGCACAAGAAGCCCATGAGGCACAGCTGAGGCATTGGCTTTCTCTACTCCACAAATGTACTAGTCAAAGCCTTACAGTACACACAGAAAGAAGAGCCAGGAGAGAAGAATGACATAAGATGTTTTTTTGCTGGTTGAAATCATGGCCTTCAAGTCTTCGTACAGTCCAGTGCATCGTCAAATCTCCGTAAATGCGACGGGACATTTGCTAGAGGAGGATTTGGAAGATGACATCACGACAATACCAAATGATCGGGACGATGAACGTAATCACCGAAGCGGCGCTTGTACTGGAGACGTTTCACGTAAGATTCTAATTAATATACTTACTCCGCCCACACCGATGAACGGTTTCCGGTAATTAGTTTACAAGGTAGCGTTGATATCAATAGTTGATCCAGAATGGTTGGCGTGAACGAAACGTTTAGAGAAGGTCAGTGTCCTTTTATTTCATTTATTTTTATTCTAAAGTGTATTTGCAAATTGAGAGTCTCACATTTCACTCTTACCCAATTTTCTCACCGTTGAAAATTGCATTCAAGATAAGAAGGATAGAGGGTCATATTTCGTTGCATTTCATTTGCTTCGCTCCCTTTTTAACTTCTTTAAAAAACTTTTCTACGTTTCAAATATTGAAACAAAAGATATTTATTCAAGTCATTTTTTCGATGCTCTACTATCTCTCGATCGCTGGATATGCCGATTCGCTTAGTTCCAAGCAGTTCAATCCCCAGTGCAAAAATGCAACTCTGCATAAAATATACGTATAGAGAGACTAGAGAGTCAAAGAAAAGTTGAGCTTAGCTGCATTTTTGCAAAACGACTTATTATGGCTGGCTTATCTTTCTACCTTTGCGCATTGTTATGTCGTCAAGTTCTAAGCTTTAGGAATTTGTTTTTTCGGCAGTATGCAGTAGATAGCTGCTGCTGCTGTCTAGTAGCGTAGGAGCTAAAAGGTGGCAAAGAGACTTTCTCTAATGACAATGAAAAGGAGGAACGCAACTAGAACGTATTAGTACAATTGTTGGGTGACATTTTCATACATCGTTAAGTGCTTTTTCCTAGTTGCAGCCTGCTGCCAGAGTTGTTTTTCGACGGTTGTTTTTTCGTATACACAGGTAGTAGTAGAAGCAGGGCAGTAGAGAAGAAAAAGAAGAGAAGCCCAAGCCGTCGAAGTAGTAGTAGTCTTTCCAAGGAAAGCACTTGAAAGCTAGAAAATGTGCAATCACACCCTGAAAGTCCGACAGGCAACAGAGCAAGTGCTACTTGGAATCACCTTTAGTTGCGGCAAAGACACCACAGAAGTAGCAGCAGCTGGTGAAGAAGAAGCTTTCTAATTTTACACCCCTATCTTCCTTCTTGTACTTCGACGGCTCTTGACAGTAGTTCAAGCTGGCAAAAAGACACCCCTAAGCATCAACGGCAGCAGCTACTACTGCAAAGTCACGTTGTTCAACATATCTACGGTCAATTTATCACTCAACTAAGCCAAGCTGCTCTCTTGCTGTGTTTGAAATAGCTGACCAAAATCCTGATTACTGTGATGACAACTGCCTGTTAATCATGGCCTCTAGAAACGTGAGTGCTTCCTGTGACAATGACGAGGGATCAGATTCTGAAGTGACATCGCTCATGAGTGGATCTGGAGCTTCAATAGCTGCAGCCAAACCTCTCGTCCACTATGGCGATCGAATGCCCTATCGTCAAGGTACAATATATATTTTGATCATGCTACTATTAGTGAGGAGGCAATAGAGTGCTTTGCTAGTAGTAGCCTTACAGCCTTTGCTATACTACCAATGGCCTCGATTGCTTACACAAACGTCAAGCCAGTAACGTCAACGTTGTAGTTCATTGCACTTTTTCTTCTCTAGCTTTTTTTGCTATGCTAGTCTTGGGGTGTATATATCTCGCCGCTACTACTCTCGGGAGTAACAGCGCGAAAAAACGCGCGGATGGCGTTTCACATTCCCCCGGCGTTATTTACAAGAATCTTTGACAGCAGCAGAATTTGGGTTAGACCCTTCCTTATGTAGTTCTTCTTGTTCTTCCCTAATGAAAAAGAGCTTTGGCGAAAAATCTAGTCCAGTTACATATTTGGCTTTCTCTTTTTTTACTTCTGTGGAAATGAGTCTTCTGCTGCTGCGCAAGTTCGTCAGACAGTTTGGAATGCATTGCACAACGCATTACCAACTAACATTTGTCTAGTATTTTTAGTGCAATTTTCATATAAAAGATGCTTCTTTGTAAAGGCCAAGAGTCTTTGAAAATCGTCCCCAAAAAGGTCTCTTAGTAACGCAAAATTAGTATCGTTAAAATTCTTGCGCTATCTTCCATAAACTTACTGATGGTCAATCTTTAAGAAAGAAGGAAGAAGCTTTTTGAGCTGAAAAATTCTTTTAATGACCAAGACTAATAGAAGGCCGGCAGGCCTTGCTACTATCTAAGAAATGAACACATAGCTCAAGCTGCAGCTCTTGCTTTTTTAAGAGATCTTGAAATGTCTTGTAGTATTTTTGTGCAAAATGCATCATTAATGACTACTGCGTGCCCCTTCGCTTCTATGACCAACGAAGAAAAAAAAGCTGCAAAAAACGAGAAAGAAAGAGGCTCTCACAGTGTTTGAAAATTGCTTTTTGAAATTGTTTCATTAGAATTTTAAAATGTGGTTGATTTCATTTCAAAACAGAATTCTTCCCAAAAAAGGATATTTTTATGAGTCAATGGGTCACATTGTCAAATCCACTCAAATGAGACATTTTGTAGCAATTTTCACACATTGTGCTCTTTCTTGTTGTAGTTTTCTCAAGTCCCACTTTTGCAGCAGAAGCAAAACAGTAAAGTCTATGCAGATGAACTACCGCGGCATGAAACGCTGTAGTAACAGCACCACATCAGTAGTAGGGCATTTGAAACGGCCTCAAAAGTCAAAATCTGGGTTGCTATGTTGACTGCAAAGAATGAAAAATGAGGCTTTACTGCCTTGACTTTTTGAAGAAGAACATAACAACCAGAACTACTTGATGTCAACCTCTACTGATTTAGTAACGTTGCAGGCTCGGAAAGTCCACCGTTGTTTATGGCTACAGACAAGCCTGAGCGGCCGCCTTCAAAGGAACTTCGGCGTATAAAATCCTTCATGCAAGGCGCCAAAAGAGCCCCGATGCTTTCGCGTAGGGCTGCTTCACTTATGCACAATCGCAGCTTGGATGACCTGTCTTTAGCTGGTAAAAATCATTCTTAGATCTTCTTTATGAGACAATTGAGTTTTTTACCCCATGGCTTTCCTTAGAGACGAGAAGTTGGGGGGAAAAATGCCAGAATTGTTAATGACAGAGATAACCTATTTTCTCGTCAACAACAAATGTGTACTTACTGCGTGTTTTAAAAAAAGAGACTTTAACCTCATTTTCAACTCTTTTCTTGGTTGTAAAAGCACAGTGTTTTGAAATTCATCCTAATTGTCTAACTGTCCCAACGTTGCAAAATGAGACAATTTTGGTAGATTTTCAAACACTCTGTAGCGAATGGACAATTTCTACGACTCTTCTTCCTCTCGTCTTTCTGAGTTTCAACCTCATAAAACTTTATTCGTTGAATTTATTGTTGCGAAATGCAGCAGTTGTGCTGTTCTGTTCGTGTGTGTTGTGTTATAGTCAAACATCATTTTGGGCCACTTTTTGCGTTGCAAAATTAGAGAAGAGGACAAGACCATTTGGATGTTCAGCCTAATTGAACAGCATGCAGCGGAAGAAAAAATCATCTTTGCGCAAAAGATAAACCCTTTCTTTATGACTTTTAGATCACTTTCCTACTACGCCAACATACACAGGGTGTTCCAACAAGTTTTAGATGAGAAGCTCTAAGCCGCGGGAAATTCATTTCGTCAAATTGAAGATAGATACAATGCAAACAAACTTTCACGAATTTTTTGGTCGCTCTCGTGACATTTAAAGATTTTTTTTTGCCAAATTCCTTTCCAAAACTTATTGGAACACCCGGTATCTATTCATCTTGTACATATTCTGCTACTGCAACTGTACTGATGCTGCATTCTGACAAAAAGCACCAGCAAGGCAAGAATAAGATGACCACTCATCTTCTTAGATTCAATGTCTTGTCGCAATGAGAAGCATGAGGATCTCAATTTCCATCTCCTCCGCATTGCCGACTTTCTCTCCAAGTTCCGACATAAGAGGAGATGAATCAGTTTTCTAACAATGTCTGGTCTACTAATGAGTCCGTCATTATAAACAGAAAGAAAACGAGTAGAAAAATGCCGTTGCTTTTTCGCTCCACTGTTTCTGCGGATTTCCCCCTTCTTCCACTCACTTTGTCGATCTTGCGACACACACACACAGTACTTGTACACGACAAAAATAGACAATGAATGCTGCCAGTGAAGTAAGTCTTGCTGCTATTGCTTGCTGTCTTCTTGCTGCCGTTGAAGTAGAACTGCTTTCATGTCTTTGCCAAAACGTAACGGTAGACAAAAGTAAGAGAAGCTGATGCTGTTTTTCCAAATGAATGAAGCAGCAGAAAACGAGTGAATATGCTGCGTCTTCTTCGTATGTGTAATTCTAAGAACTACTGCTCTGCATCATGAACTATGAAGCAGCGAATTTTTCAATTTAAAAAGTCTGGCTGTAGCATCATCTGATCAGCATAAAGCAAGCAGTTATGTAAGAAAATTTGTTATTCTTTCAATTAGTTTAATCGCATAAACGAAGAAAACATATTCGATGTTTTTATTTTCTTTCATCGCTGTGATGTCCAAAAAGACGGATTCTAAGCAATGCATTGTTTTCCGGATTGCTTTGCAAATGCTTTCAACGAAGACTTCACGGCTAATGCATTAGTTTTCTAAGCGTCCGTAAAGTAAAGAATCAGCTTTGCGATACGTCATTTCTTTTCGTTCAAAATGAATAGGCCTTTTAAAATGATTAGTGATGAAGTGGTGATAGACAAAGAGACTAAAACAAACAAACAATGTTAGTCTTTTAGGTGCCGATTAGGCTTCGATGGCAACCTAACGACATCTGGGTCAAGGCACTCTGTTTGTAATTTGTGTGTACATCAAATCTTCTCAGTTGCGTTTTATCATCGTAACGATAACAACAATCGAGCGATTGTATAAAAATGTCCGCCCGGAAGGTTTCAACATGTGTGACGGACGTTATATTAGAAGAAGAAGAGACATCTATTCCTATCGAAAGTCCCAACCAGTACAGAGCTGCTTTACTAATTTCTGGTCACAAAATTAGACTTTGTCCAAATCATGAGGTAATTTTCTGTCTTTGCTTTTCAGGTTCGGAAAGTCCTGCTCCCTTCGAGGGCGGAAACAAGGGGCGATTGCAGGCCGAGGGCGAACGTATCCGCCAAATTGCCAAGACCTTGATAGGACCTGAGATAGCTGAAAAGCAGTTGTCTAACGAGATTTCAGCTCCCTATGAAGTGCCGCAGTATCCTATCGAGCAGATTGAAACAAAGCTTATCAGGTATATAGTAGTAGTGTAAAACTAGAAGAGATGAAGAAGCCAAAGAGAATATCGCGTGATATCACGAAGACTAAAGTAGTCGCGACCTTTACAGGTCACTGCATACAGAAAGCGAGTCCTTTCACAATAACTTTTTCCCTTTCTTGGCTGGAAAACAAAGAAAGAATTCAATAGTGCATTTGCCCACTATTGTAGGAAATGTAGGTCAAGATTTTCATCGGATTTTACCTTTGGACTTTCGGTCTTTTATTCACCACGAAAATTCCGCCTGGATTTTCCCGTTTTTTCAATGCAGTGACTTTCCTGTCATTTGAAAATCTGTTTTGGATTTTTTAGTCGAGATCAAAAGTGTAAGAAGAGCTGAAGTACTACTATGTTTTCCTCCATCAATTTCAGTTCCTTGCCTTTGGTACCAAAATATAGACTTCTGGAACGGGGATTCTCTTTAGATTCCTTAAAGAAAAATATTCAAGGGTATATTCAAGGGTATAATTTGATTCTTAAAAATACACTGTGATATTCGCACATTTTAAAGTTGAGAACAAAAGCACAGATCACCGGTGACGGTAGCAATGATAGAAGTATACAGGGTGGAAAAAATGATAATCCAGTTTTAGTAGCAATTTGCTTCATTATTTTTGTTCCACCCTGTAGTTTCACCATGTGTTGTTTATAAAAGAGTTTTAAAAGAGATGAGCGTGACATGAAGTTCTAAAGCATTTTTACAATTTAACTAGGGTGAAGAAAGAATTCGAAGGAGCAGCAGCAACTACTCAAAGTGGAGGAGGAAACAATGTATTCGAGCCCAAGCTGGTGACTATTCCAGATGAGACAGCAGCAGCTTCGTCTTCCGAGACCGAGCTCGGAGGTCAGTGCTCCTCAATTAATTCCGCTATTACTCCCGAGGGCCAAGCCTCAACAAAAGAAACCAATGCAATAAGCGATGAATTGAGCCTAGAAACCGCTAATGCTGCAGCAGCTTTGCCTCCGTTACCTCCACAGGGAACCTCTAAGGTTCCTTTGGCAGCCAAATTAGAGAACACTCGCAAATTCTCTCAGACCATATCCAGCGAAGGAGCGGAATTTGATATCGAAGAGAATGAAGATGACTTTGACCCGCACTTTCAACGCGTTTATATCAGCGGAGATGATAATACTGGGGTAAGGATATTTTCTGCTACATACCGGGTGTCCCAACAAGTTCTGGACACGAACTTGACAACGAAATATTTTAAATGTCACAAATGTGAAAAAATTCGCGAAAGTTTGTTTACATTCTAGCCAAGCAGTACAGATCCCCCTTCAATTTGACGATTTTTTTTGGAGGGACCAAAAAGTTTTAAAGTCTGACTTCGCACAAATTTGCAAGTATTTTAGATTTTCACTAAAAGTTTACCATCTAAAACTTGTTGGGACACCCTTTTCTTCGGTTTTTCAAACAATAGAAATTGCAATTGCACTTTACTAAACAATTGACAATAAAAGCTCTCGAAGAGCTTTTACTTCTTCGTCTTTTCTGAGAGAAATGGACCCAGGTGCACAAATTGTGTATATTGTGGAGTTCATTTATCTCTCTAACTACACGACCCCCTAAAGCCAAGCTTTCAAATGCATTTTGAAAGCCACAGATCTGCAAAGAGTAGAACTGCTTCCAAAAGCCAGAGATTTCTAAGTGCAGTAAATATATTTGTCTTGTATTTTTGTAAAGTTGATTTGAAATTCATTTCAAATCATGATAAATCTTTAGGTGAAACACCTAAGAAAATCTTCAAAACTACGAAAGGAAGTTGGTGCTAGAAAGAAAGAAGCTCCTAAGAGACCAAGGAGAGCATCTCTTCATTTTTTTGGTTTCCGCAAGGAATCCGTGGGTGAAAACGAAATGAGTAACTCATTAACGGTAGGAAATATGTGTCATTTTGTCTCTCTTCTCAAGCTGGGTGGGGGTTGAACAAACATCTTTGTAGTTAATGATTGGAAAAAAACGAGTCTTTGTAAAATATTTTTGTCACTCTCACTCAATTACAATCACAGGTGCAGCGCACCCCAGTGTTTTTCGGGGTAAGTTTCCGGTCTTCCTCAACATCCTTTCTCATCTTTTTCTACTACATTACTCATTCATCATTTCCCTGTACTTTTGCCCTGTGGTCCTCGTAAGAAAACTCACCTTTAATTTGAACCTTTGACAAAGGGAGCATAGTTATCGTGCACGTCTCATCATCTCCAATGTCTCTGCTTTAGATCTCTCTCTTTTGATGCACATATACCAGGTGTTCCAGCA
The DNA here is from genome assembly GCA_900157175.1 of Oithona nana. NCBI lineage: Eukaryota > Metazoa > Arthropoda > Copepoda > Cyclopoida > Oithonidae > Oithona > Oithona nana. Next base: position 676,597 of record LT727893.1, read on the forward strand.
AGTATTGGTAAAATTGAACTGAATAATATTCCAAAGTAAAGAAAGGTTAGGTGAAAGAAATCAAACTTCACCTAACCTATCTGAGCTTTGGAATTATTGCTCAGTTTACAAGTCTAAAACATGTTGGGACACCCAGTAGTAGTGTATGCAGCTGGTGGACTTTTGTTGCAGTCATTTCCTACATTTTCTCGGGCCAGAAATATATCTATAGAATCATCTCAGATTACTTCATTCACTCAACCATGAACAAAAACTTGCTATACGACACCAATTTTTACCCAATATGATAAGTTCACTTTAAGAAATACATTCTTAATTTATCAACTTCTACAATTTTAGGTTCCGATGGAGGATTTACAGAGTGCATCCAAATTGCTGTTGAAAGCTCTGAAAATGCGTGAAAGATACATGAAAATGTCCAGACAAAAGTTTCCAACATTAGTCGATGCTTTCATTTGTGGGGCCCAAGGGAAGGAGGAATCCAATGGATGCCATGGTAAACCCACTATTGCAGGTAAGTCCATTCAGATCTAAAACTTAAAATTCAGGCTGCTTTCAATGTTCCTCCACAAAAAGGTGATGATGCTCGTCAATCTTCTGATGATGGGAATCGAGGTGATAATTGTAATTTTGTGATACAGCTAACGGATTAACTAAGGTGTTGCATTTTGTATAGTAAAACAATCTTTTCAGTTTCATATTACATTGCTAAATTCTTCATTCAGAGCACAATAATCGTCAAAAGTCAAGTTTATCATACAACTAACATCACAACTAATTTGTCTTAGTCATAGATTTGCAGTTCTTGCAGATGTGACTAGAATTTATGACTGCCTGCAGTGACATGCGTATAGAGAAAGCAAGAAAAAACCCTTCTGGTCACCACGCTTGGTATAATAACTGAAAGTATCTGAATAAAATGAGTACTGCGAATTTTTGCTGCAAAGTTTCAAAATTCGCTACACTAGCGCTATCTGGTGGCATACAAAATCATACATTTGATTCAGATCTTTAGAAAAGACGCCATCTGTCGGATCATTCTTGACTTGTAATTAAAGCATGTCCAATAAAATTTGCACTGCTTTTGTTCGCAACGAAAAAAAAAACCAAGCTGCGTTTTTCATCTCACACAACCACCAAAAATAACCAACGAAACCCAGAAAAAGAGCACTAAAGAATCTTTTAATACTTCAGTGTACTAGTACACTCATAATTTTCCCCGTCCTATATTGCAGATCATCCCATTCACCCACCTAAAAGCAACAGCGATCCCTGGGATTGCGAATTCCTTCCGGACCTCAAAGATCATGTGATCAAGATGGTCAATGGCGTGTTTCAAGTCTTTCGCAGTTCTGCCGATGTTGAGGCGGATCTACCCCTCGACTATGAATATCCTGACCTCGACACTTATGTGACAGATATGCACTTGATGTGCGCTTTGATAGCCGATGGACCCTTGAAGTCATTTTGCTATCGCCGACTTTCGTATCTCTCTTCTAAATTTCAACTGCATGTCTTACTCAACGAATTGCGAGAGTTGGCGGCACAAAAGGCTGTGGCTCATCGTGATTTCTATAATGTCAGAAAGGTACACAAGTAGACTAACCTTTCCGTGAGGAAAAGGCTTTCAATTGTCTCATTATTTTTATGTAGGTGGACACGCACATCCACGCGGCCTCTTGTATGAACCAGAAACACCTTTTGCGTTTCATTAAAAAGGCTTTGAAGACCGAGCCTGATTCTGTGGTTTGCTTGTCCAAAGACAAGAAAGAAATGACTCTGAAACAAGTTTTCCAATCGATGAATCTTACAGCTTATGATTTGACTGTGGATATGTTGGATGTTCATGCGGTAAGTCTTCTTTTTAGGTGTATACTAAATGTAGAAAATGTGTACCTAACTCTTGTAGTTTTAACCTAACCAAAATTCGATGTTGCACTCTCGTTTTTTCAAAAAGGATATTTACACAGTGTTTTAGAATTGCTTTTAAAAACATTCACAAAATCAAAAAAAAAAAAAAAAATAATGTTTCGAAGTCGCTTATGAAGCCTATTTTTCCGATTTTTAATGGCATGCATGCAAAATAAGACCTTTACGAAAAGCAATTTTCAAAGACTGTGTAATACACTACTAATCGCTGTTGTAATCTATGTTGTATTTTGCTACTGCTGCTGCCATTATTATTACATGTTGTTATGGCTCGATATACATTTTTTTCTGCTCGTTTGTATGTATTTCATGTATTTACTACACATTGTTGTTTGATTGTATTTTATACATGTGTGTTTTATTTTCTGCCCTCCCCTTTTCGCTGAGCAATTCCAATGGAATTATGTAATGAAATTATCAGCAAAGTTTATTTGTGGTCAATCAGCAAATCGTTTTGAGCATAGATCAGCAGAGTACAGTCAGTTTAAATGGGAGTTTTGCCAAGAAGAGTAGGGGTGTCATTGCAACATCACATATTCAGAGCTTTTGTGAGGAGAGCTCTAGCCTCAGATAAGCACGTGCTGCTGGCTTGGCCAAGAGCTAAAGTTAGTTCTACAATAGGTAGAATAGTAGTGAACTAAACTGGACTTTCCCTAGCTTCATCTTCTCGCATATCTTTGTGTTTCACATGTGCTTTCACACGAGCCGTCGTAGTAGCTCGTTTCGTACATGTGAGCTGAGCTGCAGCAGCACAGTCAGCTAGCGGACAGCAGACAGGAATAGGAAAGCTGCTGCTCAATCTTGGCACACGTTCCTATTCTATCCCAATGTCCAACTGTGAGTTAGTTTTCACCTCAGTTCATCTGGAAAAGCCAAAGGAAACAGATCAACTAGAAGAAAAACTAAAGAGAACTGTGACTAGGCCCTTAAAAGTTAAATTTCCTTTTAAGAAACAAACTTTCAAGGGAGATGTTGCAAAGACACCAAAAGCAGTAAAACAATACACAAATCCCCTCCCTTACTTTACAAAATTGTGATTTAAAATCCCCTAAATACAACACTAAATAATCTCGATGTTTGCTCGTTGATGGAAAGAAAAAATCGTTGAGTTGGATTGCGTATCAGAACTGCGTTTACACTACAGTATATTTTGGCTGTAAATGCATCTTCTGGTATTGTATTCTCGCTCGACTCAGTGCATCCCTTCTACTACTTCTTCTACTCCGTAGAGTGTGTTTACATCTGTACTTCCTCTCCTACAGTCTGATATTCGGGTAGAAAGTTCAATGTATTACTTTGTTTATTGTACATGTTATCATTACTTTATTTGCTGCCTCTTTTATAAATCTTCTCTACCCTTGCTCTACTTACAATTTAGGATCGAAACACCTTCCATCGTTTCGACAAATTCAACGCCAAATACAACCCCATTGGAGAGTCCCGATTGAGGGAAGTATTTATGAAGACGGACAACTACATTGGAGGTCGTTTCTTTGGCAAACTCATCAAGGTATTACTTTACTTTACTACTACTCAAAGTTGTGACTTTTTGAAATGCTACGAACTTTTCATGTTTTGATAGATGCAAAAACGCAAGCCTCGTAAAGGCTGAAGCTTCGTTTTTCTTTAGTACCCACGTCTCACATATCTCGTGAAAGTAGATCACAGTTTTAAAAAACATTTTGCATATACACACAGTGGGGGAATATGTATTTTGAAGAAAAAAAAATAGGCTTAATTTGCACTTTTTCAAAATATGAGATGATTTTTGAAAGAATTTCGCCCACTGTGCGAATTTAGTATCAAAGAAAAAGTAGAAATGGACATAGACGTCTTGCTAATGATTTTTTGCAGGAGGTGATGTACGATTTGGAGGAATCCAAGTATCAAAACTTGGAATTACGTTTGTCTATTTACGGCCGGTCAGCCAGCGAATGGGACAACTTGGCCGAATGGGCTATACACAACAACGTTTATTCGGACAACGTCCGTTGGCTGATCCAAGTGCCGCGCCTCTTTGACATCTACAAATGCAACAAATTGGTGGATAGTTTTGCTGAGATCATTGACAACTTATTCTATCCTCTGTTTGAAGTGACGAAAAATCCAGAGTCTCACCCTGCTTTGCATAGATTCCTACAGTAAGTATTCTAGAATAGCATAGAATTGGACAATCTCCAGGTCAGCTCAAGGACAAGTCCACCGTAGTAGCAGTCAAGTGCTTTCTCTTTTTTGGGGGGTGGGCTCTACTTTCTCTTAACTAATTATAACTTCTGATGGAGTTTGCACTGCGACTGCTGCGACTGTCTTCTTACGCTAAAAATGCAGTTTGAAAAACAAAGTAAGTGAGGTCAGAAAAAAAGTGCGAGAAGAGAAGAGGCCAAGAAAATTATTCTAGTATAGAACTGAGACGACGCAAAGAATGTTGAAAATGCAAAAGAAAAGAAAAAAAAACTGCATCGCATTTTTGTTCGCCAAGTCGAGTTTAGATAATCAAAATTTCTACACTGCCCAAACAAAAACTTTTTGTTCCTTGCAAACTTTCTAATTTGAAAAACACTGAAATCTTAAAGGTACGTTATTGGATTCGATTCGGTGGATGATGAAAGCAAACCGGAAAATCCACTTTTCGATCGAGATGTTCCGACACCCGAGGAATGGAGGGAAGATGAGAACCCTCCCTACGCATACTACGTTTACTACATGTATGCCAACATGACTGTTTTGAACCATTTTCGGGCAGAACGGGGTCTCAACACCTTCGTTCTGAGGCCTCATTGTGGCGAGGCCGGACCGGTCCAACATTTGGTGGCCGGTTTTATGATGTCAGAAAGTATTGCTCACGGTCTTCTTTTACGAAAAGTTCCGGTGCTTCAGTACCTGTACTACTTGTGCCAAATCGGAATTGCCATGTCTCCACTCTCTAACAATTCTCTGTTTTTGAACTATAATCGCTCACCTTTGCCAGAGTACTTAGCTAGAGGACTCCACATTTCGGTCTCTACTGATGATCCACTACAGTTTCATTTCACCAAAGAGCCTTTGATGGAAGAATACAGCATCGCTACTCAAGTCTGGAAAATGTCCTCATGTGACATGTGCGAGTTGGCCCGAAATTCGGTCATCATGAGTGGATTTTCACACAAGGTAATAAAACTGAGGTTTCAAACTTTTAATAAAGGTCTCATTACATATGTAGTTGAAAAGCTTTCAAACAGTTTTACAGAAAGGTTGCGTGAATAGTGAAACCCAAAAAACTATTTAGAAGATGTAATTTGAGACTTTTTTATAGTTTTCAAACACTGTTCAAGCAACAAAATATTAGAAATCATTTTCCAGGAGATTTTTTACGCTTTTTGTGATGACCTAGTATCCTAGATATCTTTGTTTGCGGTAAAAAAAAAACCTACACACGTACTATTTTCATGGTTGATTTCATTTGTCGCTTTGCAAAATTGCATTTTAATCGTTATCGTTTATGAAGTTTGAACGCTTAGACTTCAATCCTTTGTTGCTGAAGCAAAAAAGACAACTGTGCAAATTATTTTTCACTTTGCGGTTTTTTAGGTGAAGCAACATTGGCTTGGTCCCAACTACAGCAGGAATGGAGTGCCGGGCAATGACATCAGCCGAACCAATGTACCAGATATCAGGATTGCTTATAGGCACGAAACGTTACTGGAAGAATTGAGTAACATTTTCCATGGAGTGGAAGGGATGTACAACAAAACCTTTCAAAACTGAAAACGAAAGATCATGAACCAAAATATTTTTTTGTGTCCCATATCAAAAATCTAATTTTATTGTCAACATTAGAAAGAACCAAAATAAATTATTACTGCAATGATCAATTTGGGTTTCTTTGAGTAGTCTCGCGTTTGGAATTGTCCTTAAGGCATCAGCTTAAAATTCTTCAGTTCAGCAGTAGGGAGTACTAGTGAAACCGACCACGCGCTAAGCGGGTCTTCCGCGCTCGCGTTTTGGCTAATCGCGGTATAAAAGCAACTTGGAGTCACTACGCGCAGGCTGATTTCGAGAAAAGTGATCATGAGGAAGTGCTGCCTAATATTAGTCCTCATCCTCAACACCGTTTTCGCCGGTAAGACAGCAGTTCTACATCTAGATCAGCATCTAGAATTAGTAATTTCAACGCCGCAAAGACAAGAATTTTTTAGCAAGAAAAAAAATCTAAGGTAGCTACATCTATGTAGGTCACAGATCCACTCTTTTTTATTTCCTTCTCCTTTTCTTGCGGCGTTTTTTTAACCTCTTTGTCTGGTATGGATTTGTTAGAGTTTCCTGGTTATGATTTCACAATTTGAACAATTTGACCATGAATTTTAAGGATCTGAACGTCGAACGAGGAGATGCATCGTCATCCTATTTATGATGACATCTCGAAAGTAAAACCTTCTATAGAATATAGCTTTAGCTTCTCTCGTAGAATAGTAGTTGGGAAGGCCATATCAGGTGATTGCATCGACTAGCTGCCGCTTAAGGTGCTAGCCCAGCTAGATTTTCGGGTGGTAGCTGCTGGGTTCTACTGGACACACATGCATTGTCCTGGAGAAAGTTGAGCTTAGACTCGTGAACGTGAATGACGGGATAGAATTTTGATAAGGATCACAAAATGTGACCCGTCTTGGGTCTTGTAGTAATTGCGACAGATCCGGAATCTTAGATGATTTTCTATTTTGTTCCCCCTTTAGCTGAGGTTCATCGAGTTAAACGACAAGAGGCCGATGAAGAAGAACTAGAAAGGCAACTTTGCTTAGACAAAGGAGCAGGAGAATGGTTCCGACTCGAGACAGGCGCGGATAAATGCCGCGATGTCATCCAATGTACCGCTTCGGTAAGTGTACTTGTCTCTTGTCTCTCAGGGTTAATGATGGGAAAAAAATAAGGAATCTGTTGCCAAACGATAGAATCATAAGGAAAAATTGTTTTATTTTACTTGGTTTTGAAAATGTTGCGCTTGCATAAAAGTTTGACTGACCTTGTACACAGAGGAGGGGAAATTTGTACTTGGCTCAAACGACCAACTTGGAAACTTTAATTTACAAAGATCGTTTAAAAAAAGCTACTCGAACCCATAAATTTGCGTCCCTGAGTTCTGATATTGACCCTGAGCTCATGTTTGACCAAAGTAGTCCACCTTGAGGTCAATTTCCTAGGCTTCTGAAGGGGGTAGACAACAAGATCGACTTCACTAGACATATTAGCGACATCATGTGTATAGTTTCCTAGTTCATGCATTTTCCTTTGGGGTTTGCAACCGGTGGCAACAACAGGTTTAAAACCCAACCTTGACCCCACCCTATCGTGGCTACAACCATTAGCGCTACTCTATGATAAAATGGACTCATGGTCAGCAACTTTTCTCTTTATTTCACTGTAGGGACTTCAAGCCATTCGTTGCCCAGCAGGATTGGCTTTTGACATTGAGAAGCAAACCTGTGATTGGAAGAGTTCCGTCGATAATTGCGAAGCAAAGACCAAAGAGAAAAAAGTCAAGCCTCTCCTCTTCACCGATGAACCTCTCTGTCAAGAAGGATTCTTGGCCTGCGGGGATGGTAATTGCATCGAAAAAGGAAAATTCTGTGACGAGGAAAAAGACTGTAACGATGGCTCCGACGAAAATGCTTGCGGTAATCTATATTTTTTAAAGATGGCTTGAAAATCATACAATGTACATGTAGGGAACTAAATGTTTTTTAATTTTGAAACAGATATTAACACCGACCCTAACGCCGCTCCCATTTGTGACACCAACATTTGCAAATTGCCCGATTGCTTCTGCTCAGAAGATGGTACTCAGGTGCCCGGCAATCTTTGCGAAGTGGGTCCCGCCGGTTCCAACTGCCAGAACGTACCTCAAATGATTACCATCACCTTTGACGATGCTGTCAATAACAACAACATTGACCTCTACCGAGAGATTTTCAACAGACAAAGGAAAAATCCTAATGGCTGTGATATCAAGTCCTCCTATTTCGTCTCCCACAAATATAGCAATTACTCATCGGTTCAAGAGCTTCACTACCATGGTCATGAAATTGCCGCTCACTCCATTACGCATAATGACGAAGAAAGTTTCTGGACTGATGCCTCAGTTAATGATTGGGCCAAAGAAATGGCCGGATCCAGATTGATCATCGACAAGTTTGCCAACATCACCGATAACTCCGTTTTGGGTCTCCGTGCTCCCTACCTCCGTGTGGGTGGTAACAACCAATTTACCATGATGGAAGAGCAAGCTTTTCTCTACGATTCCTCCATCACTGCGCCTTTGCAAAACCCTCCCTTGTGGCCTTACACCATGTACTTCAGAATGCCTCATCGATGCCATGGAGACTTGCAAAAATGCCCCACGAGATCTCATGCTGTTTGGGAAATGGTGATGAATGAACTTGATCGCCGTGAAGATCCTACCGTGGATGAGGACTTGCCTGGTTGCGCCATGGTCGACTCTTGCTCCAACATCTTGACCGGTGACCAGTTTTACAACTTTTTGACGCACAACTTTTACCGTCACTACGATCAAAACCGCGCTCCTCTCGGCCTCTTTTTCCATGCCGCTTGGTTGAAAAATAACCCCGAGTTCTTGGACGCCTTTTTGTACTGGGTCGATGAAATCATCGAAACTCATAATGACGTTTATTTCGTGACCATGACGCAAGTCATCCAATGGATCCAAAATCCTCGTAATGTTGATGAGGCTCGCACCTTCGAGCCCTGGAAGGAGAAGTGCTCACCTGAGCCTCGTCAAAGTTGCATTGCCCCTAACCGTTGCAAATTGGCCACCAAAGAGTTGCCTGGAGAAGCCTTACACTTGCATACTTGCGTGAGATGCCCTAACAACTACCCCTGGCTCAGCGATCCCACCGGCGATGGCTTCTTTTAGATACTACTTTGTACCACCGTCAATTCATTTTAAATTAATACTCTGAGGCGCTGTAATAACGTTACTTTGCATATCAAGTGGAAATACATTGTGTATTTTAATCTAAACGTATCTACATTTTCATTTTGCATCGTGTCTCTCCGTTTCCTGATTGAGGTATCTTCTATAGAAATCCAAGGCATTTGACCAAGGACTTTGAACCTTAATCAACTTTTTTGAACAAAGACATAAAACATATTTTCAATCCAAATTAGAAATGGCTAAAACCAATTCTTCATCTTGAAACTTGACTGATTTTGGCCGATCTGAATAAGGCAAAGGTTCTGGTTGTCTTGGCTCCAAGTCTTGGTCTTCATCTGACAGAGGAGGCAAATGAGAGTCTGGTTGCTCGTCATGCTTTGGAAGTCGAACGGATTTGACATGTCCACTTTTGGTTTCTTGCAAGAGGTGAGGTGTGGCTATAGGATTGGGCAAAAATGCTGACCTTTTTCTAGCTGCTTGTGAATGATTATCCCATTCGTGTCGGAATGACCTTTTGTCGCGAAGGAGGTTTTCAATGGTATCATAGCTGGGAAATCTCACGAGGCAGAGGACAAGAAAGATACCAAGGACAAGCATGACACTTATGGCCACGATCATTACGGTCGTGAAATCTTCGTCGTTCATTCTGATCGGATTTTCACTTGGGTTCACGACAAAGATTGAAGCTGAAACTTATGTGCGTCATGTCACCGTTTTTCAGTCACCAAGGTGAATTCATGTCGAATAAACAAAAAAGGACCTGCAGAGAACAATGGAGAAAGTAGAAAGCAGCACAGAGCACAATATGTTCAAAGCTCATTTACGAGTAGGAGAACGACAAGCCATTGATCCTTCTTTGAGTGTACATGTACGCTTTACAAAAGGGCATACGAACCAACGAAGAAAGAACTGCTGCACTCTGCTTCACGACGCACGGATTTCTCGTGTCGTGTGTGTCAAATGGCCACTTAGCCTTCCATAATTCATGACTTTTATGAATATGCACCCAAATACATAACGATTTCGACGCAAAAAGCAAAGCTACAAATTTAGATTTTACTATTGTATCTAACTATATATTTCTCCAAACCACAAAGTTGTCTGTACTTACGTTACTTCCCAATACAAATCCACAGTTTTCAAGCTAGGAGGTTCAAACTTTGCATGCGGCCTCTACTCATCGTGGGTCGTGTCATGCGCGGTATGAGGCCGGCCTCCGCGGCCTCCGAGGCCATCGAGGCCGAGGTCTCACTGAAGGTCTGGGACGTTTTGCATGGCACTTTAAGATGGGCGTCGGAGGCTGATGGGCCGTGTGAGGCCGGCCTCTGCGACCTCCGAGGCCATCGAGGCCGAGGTCTTACTGAAGGTCTGGGACGTTTTGCATCCTAGAGCGGTTGGGGAGGGGGCGAGCGCAGCGAGGGGCAGTGGGGGGTGTGGGCGAGCGAAGCAAGCGGCGTGGGGGTGTAGCCGAGCGTAGCGAGTCTCCCGCCGATAGGCTATATATATGTGCATCTTTTCAAAAACTAATTTTGATTTTTTTCTAAATAGGAAAATGTTGGTTCTGGCATTGGTCAACAATTATATTAGTAATCATAGTAAGCTTAGGGTTGTTCAGGGAAGTATTGGATTTGTGGACCTTAAGGGGGAAATACTTCACATCCAAAGAAAATCTTATGCAGTTACTGATTGGGATCTTGTCTATTTTATTTTTGTTTGTGACTCCAAGGTGGGCTGATGCTGGAAGTCATTTGGCAGCCTGGGCTGTCTTCCTAGCTTGGTTGGACTTAACACTTTTGCTTGGACGTTTTGATTACTTTGGCGAATACATTTTTATGGCCACTTCCATTGGAAGGCGAATGATAAAGTTTCTTTTCGTCTATTTCCCTAGTTTTGTTGCATTTGCCTTGGCTTTCAATATTTTACTTCATTCAACCAGACTCTTCCGTGGACAAGGTAGTGCTATTTTGAAAACATTTTCAATGATGTTGGGAGAATTGGAATTTGGAAGTTATTTTGCTCATTATAAAGTGGAAAGCAGTGGTGGCAGTAACATTTCTGTTCAGGTACATAATAAGTAGTGACTTTTTAAGAGTCACTGTATGAGAAAAGTATAGCAAACCATAAAGGGGGTAAATTGAGTTGGGGGACTAAAATATCCATGTTGGTACTACAGTGGAGTGCCGATTTAACGACTGTAAATATAGCGAAAAATGCCGATTTAGTGAACTCACTTCTGCTGACCACTTTATTACTGTTATGAAGTAAAATTACTGTAAATATAGCGAAAAATGCCGATTTAGCGAACATTTTAGTGCTGACCAAAAAGTTCGTTAAATCGGCACTCCACTGTACTACAAAAGTTATGGAAATTCTCTTGATTCTATTCTTTGTACAATTTGAATTTTCGCGCCAAAATAGCAAATCAGATGTCTTACAGTTTTGAAATAATTTGAATTTTTGCACCGAAAATGATTAATAATTGAATTTTTGGCTTTTTTAAACTTTACCTGTAATGAAGTTGAAGTTGGTAGGAAACTTGGGTGGAATTTTGGTGATCACATTAGATGACAGGTTACAAGCTGTTAATTGAATATCTCTGACCCGCATCATCATGTAAATGGCATCAGGCACTTGAATCAGTTGGCAGTCCGAGAGATCTGCAAAAGAAAACCAAATATTCTACATTTTGTACAGAACCTGAAGAGAAGTCTCTCTTTTCCTCTGCTTTAGCGAAAGTTGGTTGTAAACCACCCGAGCAGGTTAACCGCGCGCGTAAGCTCGCGCGCGTGCCCTACTCTGCTTGTGCCTATGCTGTACCAAGGACAGCATTGGAGAAAACAACTTTCATCGGAAATTTCTCTCTGGATGACTCGCTTCCTTCCATCATAGCACATTTATTCCAAAAAAAACCACAATTTTACATTTTTTGGTCAATATTTATTTGGAACTAATTCGCAATTTTTTCATCTTGTTAATATTATTTATGTACTAGATTTTGAGACAAGTTTGGAGTTAAAAGGAATATTCCAAAGCTCAGAAAAGTTGGGTCAAGTTAGACAAAGTACATAAAAATAATTGAAAAAGGACCTAAAATGCCCTAAAAGCGATCAAAGGGACCAAAATAAAGTCTAAAAAGGACGTAAATCAGAACCTTAAAAAAAGGACTAAATCCAAATGTGACCAAAAATAAACTAAAAATTCTAGAAAAGACCATAACCTAACTGCACCTAACATTTCTGAAAGCTAAGATATTTTAGGGACTAATTCTTACCCATAAGACCTCCATTTTCCTGTGCTGCCTCACATCTTTCCACCACTTTTTGGACTGCATGTGCCATTTCTACTTGACACAGCGAGTGAGGCTCCTGTAGACGCCTGTCGACTACGAATTCTAAGCGCACGCCAAAAGGATTTTCACCAACAAAGTCCTGGTGCAAGTTTTCCTTGCTCTACTCACGACGAGGAGCAGTCTCACTTCACAGCTGATTTTCACTTAAAATAAACGCTTTACCCCACTCAATGCTGTTCTACTCGGCAAAGCTTATCTAGAAACGCTATGTAAAAAGAGATTTGGAACATTCTTTGCTGATAACTTTAGGCCAATTATGGAACATTTTGGGAGAATTAAAGAGAGTAAATAGAACATTTACTGAGGTGATTTGGGGTTAAAATGGTTGATTTGGCCACTTTTTAAAGCATTTTGGTATATTTTAGTCCTATTTTTTAATACTTTTAGGTTCTTTTTAGCCTTTTTAGGCTCTTTTTGTGTCCTTTAGTTACTTTAACAAGCACGAAACTGCGTTTCCAGCTAAAACGATTACATTCGATACATCCCTATTATCTTCTACTTAACCCGATATGATCCGTTACATCACTATTATCTTCTATTCAAACAGATTTTTATCCGATACATCCCTTTTATCTTCTATTCAACCCGATATTCCTCTATTCAAATTGATTTTAACCGATACAAACTGATAATTCCAATTTTATCCGATTTTATCTGATAGTCCTCTATTCACCCCTATTTATCCGACAACCCTCTATCTATTCAAACTTATTACACAACTTTTATAACAATTATAAGCTATTTTAACTATTATTTGAGTAAAGTCTGAAGAAGAAGAACAACAACAACTATCACACTTCTAGGACCGCGACGCTTCGCTGCTCGCGGTCAAAAACTGTATCTGAAAAGGTACAGTTTTGCATTTTCTATCAACCTTCAGTTTTGTATCACTGTCATGGCTTTTCTCTGCTCATACAGTGTCTCTAACTTATTTGGCACTTTGCCATTCCTATCAAAACCCAAACTTTAAAGGTCAAAATTCACCCCTACTTCAATATGAAGATGACTAACAATTTTTCACCCCCTTCCTTACTCAATACTCATGTTTATCCAGAAATTCATCTTGAGAAGCCAAGTCAGTCACCTCTCTTATCAAGTTATCGCACTATTTGTAACTTATGTAGTACTCACCTAGATTTTTGTTCTCAGTGGCATCATCGACTCGTCGCACAACTCTGATGACTCCTTTGCCTAAGACTTTGACGCAACTTGCAGCTCGGAGAGCTTGAATTCGGGCAACCGCGTTATTGCGATTTGCGTCGCGGTCGTATTCGTTGTTATCGAAAACCATATCGGATACTCTTCTGTAAGGCAACAAAAAATGTAATTTTTGCTGAACCAATTTTTCGACTTTTCAAATGGTGATCCAAAATACGAATTTTTTAATTTGGGGCCATTCTTCTTTATTTTTGGGGCCAACTTTGAATCTTTTTTGAATTTTGAATCTATTTCACGTAAGTTTTGAGCAATTTTAGTTTTTTCAACTTGGGATCCAATTTTATATTTTGTGTTTATTCTGTTCCAATTCTGAATAAAAAATTAACCAATTCTGAACTTATTTTCAGTTTGGGTGCAAAACTGCAAAATCCAAAGAATCATAGAAATCTATTTGGCCAATTTTGAATCTTTTTAGTTCAATTTTCGTAAGAATCTTACCCTGAATCGCCGTAGAAAATACGATGAGCTTCTAAATCTTGCAAAGAATTCAAAATGGAAACAAAATGGTCGAAATCAAAATTCACCATTGATTATCACTTTCATTGATGAAATGTCAGAATCCTCTTCGTTTATGATGATTTTCTTCGCCGTTGATGAATTTGTGTGTTACTGAAGAGTTGAGGGGCGGAAACGAATGCTTTTATAGGTTACCGGCTGCTGCTGTCGACACAGAAAATTGGAAAGCTTTGGTGGAAACAAAGACGCGAGTGAGCTCAAAAGCAGACGAGGAAGCGAAGAAGAAAAACGTACGTCTTAATAAGTGGAGCGAAATTGCGACATTTTGCATCTTGAATAAACATAACATACCTGTGCATCCATCATTTTGGCGTTAAAATTCAAATTACATGGAAAAGTAGTTTTTGAGATTTTTACGAATTTTTCGCGCAAAATGAAATTCAAACATTTGAATTTCGTGATAAAAATGGTCCAAAAATTGCATTGGCGATTTTGGCGCAAAAATTCAAATAGGTATTTTGAAATGGAAAATAAAGCTATCCCTATCTCTCAATATTGCTTTTTGAACAAGGATGGAAAGCTACGTACTACTATCCTATTACGTAACATTCCAAGTACAACGGAATTTACGCTAAAAACAATTTTAGATCTTTTACTCATGGGGAAAACAAGTGTTTAGGCGCGAAAAATTCAAACCAAGATTTAGAAACGATTGTTTCGCTCCAAAATTCAAAAGACATAATAAAATATTTTTGATATATTCGTAGCTCGCTTCGCTCGCTTCATTCTAAGATTCATGTTACCAAGTCAGAATATAATTGATGTCAAGGTGCAAAACTCTTTGTTTATGATAATAAGTGCATGCAGTAGGGTGCACAAAAAAATCTTCTACGTAGTTTAAAAGCGCGTTTTTTCCGTAGTATGGGGATTTCCCATCTCTAAAGCTTTGAAAAGAAAGAGTAGTCGACTTTCTACGTCCGAAATTCGCTGCTGCTTACGTTTTTTTGTTGCGCTGCTTAATAAAGACTTCTCAGATTTAGGTTAGATATTTTCACGAAAAATCAAAATTGGTTCCAAAAATATCAAAAGTTGCATTTTAACGCCAAGCAATAATTTATGTAATTTTACGAAAAATGTTCAACTTTATTTAGTAGAGACCTTAAAATTACGGGAAATGAAGTTCATCAGAACAGAAAAGAACAAAGCTTTTGTAGGTTAGGTTATTTTTGTCCTTAGTTCAAAAATGCACTTTTTTCATTTTTCAATCCTCAAGATGACTTTGAATCCAAGAAATAAATGGAGAAAGTCTCGTATAAACACCAGGTTGGCCCGTTCCACATTTTGTAGTACCATAACTCACAATCCCCACTTGGTACCAAGGAGAGTCTGGATTTGGCCGATACACCAATGGTCCTCCAGAATCGCCATTACAACTGTCCTCGCCTGAAAATAACCATCAAAGTAACTTTTTTAAGTACAACTGTGTAAGTATGTACCTTCAACTCCACCAGCACATATCTGTAGGTCCGTATTCAAATTCTTGAAAATCTCAATTTCATTACACTTTTTTCTTGAGACCGCGGGCACCTTTAATTTTTTCAATGTTCTGGTAGATGCTTTAAATTGGCGAAAATTGGCATTAGTTTTTCTTCGATTATTCGTCACCCTACCCCATCCAGTAACTAACAAATCAGCTTGAGTAGTCAGTGCACGTCCAGGATCATTGGCTGCCCAAGGTAGACAAACAGGTGTCACTCCGGATTCTTGAGGATTTTGGCTATTGAACATCGGAACGCTCTGGTTTAATCGAATTAATGCTAAATCGTAAGGACTACCAACAATTGAAGAATTGTAATTCTCATGAACAGTGTGTTTTTGGACTGATCTTGTAAAAGTTTTGGCAAGGCAACCAAAACCATTACAATCCGGATTTTGGCCAATTACGTGTTCTCCTAGAACGATTTCTCTGTAAAATTGGAAAGATAGCGTAAAAATCACAAAAAGGACATTCTTAAATTGAAAATCAAACTTACTTTGGAATTTGAAGGTTACCACTTTTGCTTAACAAACAATGAGCTGCAGTCAGTACGTACCATTTATTAATGATTGAACCTCCGCATAGATAATATACTTCGCCATTCTGCTCATAACCAAAAAGAGCCATAAATGGTATTTCACCTTGTTTGGTGTCTTCCCCACCAAAAATGTTGGTTTGGGTTATTTTGGAACCACATTCTCCTTGCTTTGGTTGCCAAGTACCCAAATCCTGGTTACAAAAATTAGAACCTACAGAACTTAAAATTGTCTTTTTAGAATATGTGATTACCTGAATGGTTGTTGTTCTTGATCTTGGAGTTGTTTTAGGTATTTCAGTGCTTGTTTCCTGATTGACTGGATTGCAACAAAACACAGCTTGAGCGGTGCTATTGCAAGTATTAGCTCCAATATAATTGACCAAGGATGTTCGTGCAGGATGATATTTTGGTAAATTGGCAACATATTCCATCAATTGAGAACTCCATGGACAATTTCTAAAAGGTGTACATGGACATCCACCAGCATTGCGATTATCAATTTTCAATTTTTCCAGGCTCGTCTCAGCTTTCAAGGCTTCATTCTTGATCTGTTCATCATTTGGACAACTTGGGTTTAGACAATAACCCCAAAAACTCTTTTGGCCAATATGTTCAGATTGGTCATTAGTTCTGGTTGAACACCATAATTTACCATCTGGATCAAGGTAAGTGGTACAA
This sequence comes from Oithona nana, assembly GCA_900157175.1. Lineage (NCBI taxonomy): Eukaryota > Metazoa > Arthropoda > Copepoda > Cyclopoida > Oithonidae > Oithona > Oithona nana. The sequence goes on from LT727893.1 coordinate 693,227, forward strand.
CCATAATAAGTGGTGTTGCCGAGGATAAAGGGAAATTGGCAAGGAGTGGTTTGGTCATTGGATTGTTGTTTGACCTCACAACTTGAACTCAGTTGGAACAAAAGAAAAAGTATAGCCAACATGGCTGAAGAAGAACTGAAGTGGAACTGGTTTTGATATGCTACCACTCTGAACTGCAAACACAAAGAGTAAAATGAGGTGACACCTTTTTATGAGCAGCGCCCGCTTTTGCAGCATCTCGATTGACCTGGGATTCCTAAGAAAACGGGGAATTCCGTAGGAAAGAACAGGTAGAAGATGTACATAAGTCGCAAGTATGGAGGCCTCCGGAGGAGGGAGTGTCTCAAACAAAACGGACAAAACCAACTAAACAATTTTTGTCCTATATCACATCAAAATTCTTTGTCTTTTTTTGACAATAATCAATTTTACTTTCGAAAATTTGGTCGTACATCTCGAAAAAATATGAATTCTGATTGTAATGTATTTCATTGATAATCAAAATCTTACAATACGATAAGAGTAGTTTCAGTTGTATTTTTGCTATCACAGCGTAGGATTACTTAGATATCTGAATGTAATGCATTCGATTGACGATCAGATCTATTGTGATTGCAGATAAAAGTTACTGGATGCTCGTTTAGGCCCATATAAACGAGCATCCAGTAATTTAGATTTTTTGGGAGGGTTTTAGGAATCTCAACAATTTTGATTAATTGATGTTCATCACAAACACCAACATTATTGTTGCCATTCCAGTTGAGGTTCGTGTTGCTGATGCTGCTGTTGTTGTTTCTACTGTTGTTGACATTGGTTCTACTGTTGAAGTTTCAGATCCTGGATTGAAATCAATTTTATAATGTGTATGACCAATATCCTCCCTATGACTCATTCCATGAACACCAGGTACCACATGTACCACAGGTACCACATGATTTACAATTGGTCCTTTAGCTAAAGCCAATATGTACTTTTCTTTTACTCCTAGGTCAAATACTTGCTCGTCTCCAGCATTGGGAGTCAAGAAATTGGTCACTTTTTGGCGTTTGAAACTGCATGACAAAGTTCCACCATCATCAAGATTCGTCTTTGCATTGAGGATTCCAGTGGTATTTGCTAATACCAAACTGTCATAACCATTGTCTCCAAGGTGATTCCAGGTCATACCAACTCCTCCAGCATGACAGAAAACCACTGAACCATTGTTCATTGGATTACCTTCAGATAAGCCCACTGAAATATAAGAATTGATATCCAAATTGTTGCCATAAAGATTGAAGGTCACATCTCCGTCGCAAGATTCACATTGAGAGAATTTGACCCAAAGTGAGCAATTTTTGGTATAAAAACAGTCTTTTGGGAGACCAAAACATTGGGTAGAATTTTGATGGGATCCGCAATCTTCATACAAATCTTCTTTGTCTTCTACTCTGATTTGAAATCCATGATTGACTTTGATGAGGGCCAAAGTCAAAGCCAAGATCAACAGTGAACCTTTCAGCATCGTGATTGTAGAGCAACTCCCAGGAAATTATCTATTGAACCGACCTTTTTGCAACTTTGTCAGAAGGTGCCAAAGTCCAGGTCAATGAGAATGATGACCTTATTGGGTACAAAATATTTCTTTACATAATTTGAGACCTCGAAGGTCAATTGTTCAAGAATTCCTCAAACAATTTAATCTAACTTTTAGTATAAAAAAGGTGACAAACTTAAGCATAATATGAATTTATTTTCTTTGTTAAACATTCGTTGTACTGTCTCTAGATTGATAGAATAGAATGTATCCAGTTTCAGATGATTTTTGAATATCTGTTGTCAGTCCATAGAAATCTTCAATCGCCGAAGGCTCAATTTTCTGTAAGACAGAAAGATTATAGGGATTACTTATACTACGAGATAATTTTTAACGTAAACTACTTACGTCAACAATGTCATCGTCAAAAATCAGCCAAAATCCACATGATTTGACAATGGAAATATAATGGCCACGGTTGGGTCCGGAACCACAGTGGACTACAACAGCTACCAAATCGTACATTCGATCCGGATTCACAGCATCGTCTGACTGTAATTTTCAAAAAAAAATAAAATAAAAAGATAATTAATAAACTTTTAATCAATATTTCAATAAATTCTTACCGTGTTAAAAAGCCTGAGTTCTAAAGGAAAGACCACACGATGTGACACTTTGATGTGTCGATTGTATTGTTCCATGTACTTGAAGCGTTTCAAATGCAAGGCCAAAATCGTTGGCAATTTCTTGATGCGCATTCGTTTCTAAAAAAGAACCAAAAATTAATCAAGTGCACTGCTTTGCAAGAATGTAAACAAACTTTTCCGAATTTGAGTTTGTCCAAATCTTGTCGAATTGAAAGGAGTTATGTACAGCTTAGAAAGAATGTACCCAATTAACTCGAAAATAACCCGCACTCGATTATAATCCGTACTCGATTATAATCCGCAATTTTTGGGAGAAAAAAGAATTCAACCAGCACATGAGTTTGTCCAAATCTCGTCGAATTGAAAGGAGTTATGTACAGCTTAGAAAGAATGTACCTAAACAAACTTTCACGATTTTTTTTCTCAACTTACATGGGCTTCCTGTAGAGTACTGCAAGAATCACATTGGAACTTGTTGTCACTACATAAAGTTTCAGTGTTACTGAAATTTCTCAAACAGCTTGTAATGGATGTGTTTTGCTCCACATCAATACTCAAATCAAAGAAATCCTCATCTTTGCTTGTCACAGTTTCACAGTTTAAGCAACGCGTCTCACTGGTAAAAATGCCTTGGAAAATATCGCTGATCCAGGTAGGTTTTCTATGGTCATTGTTGGAATCCGCATTGGAATTTTTGTTGGGTTTGCCACTCACTTGATTTCGTTCAGCTATAAAAAAACAAAATTGAAAATGTTTTTTAGATTTTTTTTTTCGATAAAAATAAAATTCTGTGAGACTCACCAACAATGATTTCATTGATATGATTGATCAAAAAATTCAAAAATTCATGGGCATCTTGCTGCATGTAATTGTCAAAATCCACTTTTTCTTTACGTAATCTTGCAATGAATTTTTTGGGTGCAATCGTCCCGACTTTTTTCTTCTGCGTTGCAATGGAATAAAACAAATCTGCTAAACATGACAATAGTGTTTCTTTGCCCTTCTTATTTTTGGCCTTGTATTCCAGGACTTTTTCACGGAATGGTTTGCAAAAATACAAAGCCTGTAGCACCGAATTGGAGTAACATGTGTTGCCAAACTGAAAATACAAAAGTTTTTTTTCAGTCAATTTTAGACCCTTTTCTCAATGAGACTTAGACTTACATTGACAAGTCCAAAAAAATGTTCATTGGCAGGAAAGAGGTCGGATCCAATGTCCTTTTCCAATTGGGATGCGTTTCCACCCTAAACAAGAATACAAAAAATGGATTAAAAACTTGATTTTTGAAAAGTTGCATAAGTTTCTAAAATGACCCAAAATGTACCTAAAAACCAAACAATTTTTCCAGAAAAATGTCCCAAAATGATCAATTCTTTTTAAACCCTGGAAGTTACGAAAATTGCTTAAAATTGTCCAAAACCCTAAAAATCTCATCAAATCCAAAAATCTCAGTTGTTACAAAAAATTGAAAAATTTCAGAAATCTACAAAAGAATAATTTTCTAAGAGGTTAGAAAATATCCCACAACATTCCAAAATAGTCCAAACCACAACTAATTAAATGTAAGTTTGTCAAACACAGTAAAAAGGCTCAAAATCCTCATGACACAAATTTTCTTTTTAGATAAAGTTGTTAGCAGACCCGTAGTGACCCTAAAATGATCCAAATTTACCTTCAATACAAAATCAAACATGTTAATTGAACGGCCAGTCGCACGACGATTTTGATGCAGCATAATAATCTTGAGTATTCCACACAAGATCCCAAAAATTGGAGAAAGCTACGCTCTGCCGTCGAAGCAGTAGCAGCAGCTGAGAAGAGGCTTTCTAAACATTCAAATGTTTGGCGGGAAATGGACCAGGTATGAAGAGAAAGCAGGTTGTGGTGTTTGGTATCCAAAGAAGGTTTTTTTTTCTTTTCTGTCAAAATGTTTAGTGATAGCAATGCTGAAAATCGACAAACTGTTCATATCAAATCTGATTGGAAACGAGAGAAGAAAACGAGTCATAATGAGTGTCAAACGAGTCAACGGAAATTGTTGGATCAAGAATCTCAAGTGGTGTTTTATCAAGATGCAGAAATCCAAACCACAAAGTAAATTAAGATACAAAGTCGGTCCCAAATTGGTCTAAAAATTGGTTCTAAAATTGGTCCCAAAGTTTTTTTCCCCGGAAATTAGTCAAAAATCAGTCCTGAAAAATTGGTCAAAAAAACCAGTCGCAAAATTCCTGATTTGGAATCCTAAAAATTAACTTACTTTCAGTCCCCAAACGAACGGAAATGCGCCCAAAAATCCCATGACAGATCCAAAATTCTTTAAATTCATAGCCAAAGCAGTACCTTTATTAGAAGCCGAATTAGAAGCCGCAGCCCGAAGCCGCGCCTTCGACGGCTACCAACTACTAGACGCGGAAATGGACGACCAGGTCCGTAAATTACACACTTTGGACGCAGCGATGACCAGAACACAAAATGAAGGCTTGAAAGTTTCTTGGATCACTTGGAGTCCAACAGGATCCATAATTGGAGTCTGTTTTGAAGCTGAAGAGCATCAAGATTGGTGTGATCATCCAAGTTCTTTGCATATTTGGAACCTAAATCGACGGGATTTCGATCCCGGAAACGCCTACAAAGTTTTACAAGCGCCTGCTTGCTTGACCTCAGCTGAATTTCATCCTCAAGAATCTGGATTAATTGCCGCTGGAGGTCATTGCATTATTATTTGCTCAAATTACCAAAAATTTTAAACATTTTTTTGTATTGTTTTTTGAGTAATTTTGGGTCTTTTCAGGTCATTCTGGAGAAGTTCACGTTTGGAATGCTTGGAATACTGATCCATTAATCGCTTCATCCGGAGTTGGATCGATCCATGGACATCGCGATAAAATTACTTCCGTTCAATGGATCAATGGATCACATTTTGAAGCGAGGTAATGTTTTTTTCTTGCTTAGCGAGTTTTTAAGATGCATTTTACCTTTTTTCTAGAACATCATTCAACACTTTTTTCATCCTTTCTACTGGATTGGATGGTGTTTTGATCTTATGGACTTTGGATCAATCCAAAAATGATTTGAATCCAATCCGGAAAATGATTATTGATCCGAGTTATTTACCGAAAAAACAAATCCGGAAGAAAACTGACGTGGGCATCACTTGTCTTTCGATAAATTCAAATGACAATTCAGTGATTGTCATTGGCACAGAATCTGGATCGATTTTTGAAGGTTCACTAAACAGTCCATCTGTGATCCATGGTCCGGATGAAAATCCGGGTGAGTGGTACGATCCGGTAAAAATACCGTTCGCTCCGCATTTTGGAAGAGTCAATCAAGTCAAATGTTCGCCTTTTGACCGGAACATTTTCCTATCTTGTGGATCGGATCAAGAAGTCCGTATCTATTCTTTGCTGCATCCATATGCACCTATTCAGGTAAATGCCGCTCTATGTTGTTTTTGAGCGCACGCTCAACTTACAAAACAAAAATTACAAAAAACTTCATTTTCAGGTCATTCCAATGGAAGACACATCGGGAAAATCATTGGCTTGGTCTTTATCAAGACCATTAGTCTTTGCTGTTGGTTGTCAAAATCACAAACTTTTGATTTATGACCTCAGAACCTCCAAAGACCTCTCAAAAGCCTTAACTTTGCCCTTGGAATTGAAAGCTTCTGAAAAATTGATTCCTTTCCCCCTAACTTCTGTAGCTTTTAATGGAATTAATCAGGGATTAATTGCAACTGGAGATGGATTTGGACGAGTACATGTTTGGAAATTAACTTCAAAACTGATGTCTAAAAATCCGGATGAGATCCAGATCTTGAACAATATTGGTGATACAAAAGAAGATTGAAATAAATAATTTGAGTTTTCTATCTAGACTTTTTTTGACTATCAATACTTTGATAATCAAGATAAAATTACGAATTTTGACAATCTGTCAAGTTTTTAAAATAGGAGATTGACTTACCATTGTACATGGGATGAGACGATCCCCAAGGACCCTACGGAGCTCAGACATACAAATTTCCAAAAGTTGTCAAAATTTCGTTAATCTATAAGCTTTTGACACATAATTTCTTTTATAGATAATTTTCTTTAAAAATTTTTTTTTTTTCACCTGTGGCAACAGTTGTTATGGCGATTTTCCTTTAGTTTAATGCCTCAACTTGGCATTTTATGACATTTCTAGTGGATTTCGTAGTAAGAATGGAGAAAAACGAATTACAATTTTTGAGGCAAGATAAGCACTTGACTTGAATCTCGGTCCAATTTCAAATATAAGCTTTTGACACATAATTTCTTTTATAGATAATTTTCCTTTAAAAAATATTTTTTTTTTCACCTGTGGCAACAGTTGTTATGGCGATTTTCCTTTATTTTAATGCCTCAACTTGGCATTTTATGACATTTCTAGTCGATTTCGTACTAAGAATGGACAAAAACGAATTACAATTTTTGAGGCAAGACAAGCACTTGACTTGAATTTCGGTCCATTTTCAAAATAACTCAAAACGATTTTTGACAAAAAAAGTGAAAAAATTTGCGCTTTGAAAAATTTGTCAAATCGTAGTGTTTATTGACAGAATCACGACAGATTGACGAGATATTTTGACAAAACGCTCTTGCCGAGTTTTGTCGTAAAAACAAAGTTGATAAAAATGCCTCGAAATCGAAAAACCAGTTCTAGTGATCGAGAAGTACGAAGAAAACATCATCATAAATCCAGACGACGATCAAGTTCAAGTTCTTCCCGTTCAAGATCACGATCCCCTGCTAAATCATCCAAAGTGGAAAGATGGCCAAAAGATGGGTACAAAGAATTACAAAGTGACTTTTCACATTCGAGAAATTCTCGTGATTTTCGAGATCCCCGAGATTCCAGGGATTCTCGAGGAGGCTATAGAGATAGAAGAAATGGTGGAGGAAATCAATTTGGTGAAGAATATTTAGCTCATCGACGAAGTCAACGTGAAGAAATTTGTGAACGTGGAGCTCCAGAAGTTTGGGGTCGATCTCCAGCCCACATTGATTTGTATTCAGAAACCGAACAAAATCATTCCTCAGATGTAGAAACCAAATCCAAAAAGTCTAAGAAATTCAAGAAATCAAAAAAGTCTAAAAAATCAAAGAAATCAAAAAAGTCCAAAAAGTCGAAGAAATCCAAAAGATCTTCCAGTTCCTCAGAATCTTCCGAAGACGAATGGGTAGAAAAAGAATTGGTGCCCCTGATCGGTAATTCTGGCAAAATATCGGAAATTAACGATGACGAAGAAGACTTAATTGGACCTCAATTACCTTCTAAAGTGTCATTAACGCATAAAGAAATGGGAGGTGCTTTGTTACCGGGTGAAGGTTCGGCGATGGCTGCTTATGTGGCCGACGGAAAACGGATTCCACGACGTGGTGAGATCGGTTTGACATCGGATGAAATCAGTAAATTCGAGGTTGAAGGTTGGGTCATGTCCGGATCCAGACATCGGCGGATGGAAGCTGTGCGGTTACGTAAAGAAAATCAGATTTATTCTGCTGAAGAGAAACGAGCATTGGCCATGTTTAGTAAAGAGGAGAGACAGAAACGGGAAAATAAGATCTTGGGACAGTTTAGAGATTTGGTCACTGACAAATTGAAAAAAGTGGATTGAAATGAATAAAAACTTAATTTCCCCCGATTCTCCTTTAAACTATTCATGTCTAATCTGGTCTATTCTTGTCTTATCTGGTCTATTCTTGTCTAAACTGGTCTATTCATGTCTAAGCTGGTATATTCTTGTTCAAACTTGATTACTCTTGTGCAAGCTTGTTTTCTTGGATTACTGGGAGTCCAACAGAATCCATAATTGGAGTCTGTTTCGACTGGTTTTGTTTAGTTGTAACATTATTTGTTGTCAACTTTTTCTTGATGATTTCAAAGAGAAGGACAATTAAGGACAACAGATAACATATTCCACTCAAAATGAAAATTGCATAGAATGGCTTAATTGTTAGCGGCACTGCTTCGTTAGTATCTGCAGGCTTTTTGGTGGCATAATAGGCAAGTTCNCAAATGTAGGAGTGAAAGGTCCATTTTTAGGCAAAAGAAAGCTGTCTGGTAAAAGTTTGTAAGGTTCATTGATTCTTCTAAAATTTGGCTGACCAAGCTTTTTGATTTCTATAAGGGAAGATTCATTTTAGTTTGAATGTAAAAAAAAAAAAAAGATTTGCAAATTTTTTTATGATTTTTCTGACTTTTCTAGTGAATTAAAGTTGGATACATATTACCTATAGAGCTATATGCACTAAAGTCAAAGTTTGGTACCATATACGATTCCTCTCCCATGTTACGTTTTTGTATAGCAGTTTGCATTTCAACCATACTTCCATCCACAAATGTATTACCTTTTGTAATTTTAGCCCATATTTTCTGGTCAGATTCACGAATAGAATCTGCTAGTTGTATCGTAGTATCATCTCGAAAAACATATGTTTTCAAATCAGATTCTACTAATTCATCAACATCCTTTGCAACACAGCTTTGAAAATCGACAAAAAAAGTATGGAATTTTAGTTTTTTACATTACGCATGCACGATCATCGGTCAAGGGATTCCGGTTTATCCCCACCTCTCAAAAGCCAGGTCAAGACAAGTTTTCCCCCTGTCAAAACCTTTGAATTTACTTTGAAAATGGACATAGCTTGCTCGCGCACAAATTGTTAAATGATACTTTTTTTGATTGATTTTCAAACACTGTGCCTGAATTGCTTTTTCATAATTGATTGCGGTCAAGTATGATAATAAGACAGTTCGATAAAAAGTCGTCATTATGAAGCCAGCAATGACCACTGTAAAAACTAAGATTGCTCCATTTTTGGTTCCAAGATATTGCTTGATCCATTGACTATCCACACATGATGGATGAATGATTATTCCAAATGGGTACAAGACAAAATCTGCTTGCAATATTTCAATAGATATTATTTTCAATTTCAAACACTCCAAACTACAATTTACCTAAAAATTTGGTTTCTTGATCATTGTCAACTTTTGTTATGTAAGCAACAACAAATAATATACAAAACACTGCTAAAACCCCAATCCAAGTCATCCAAACTATAAAATCAAAAGGCTGCAAAACCTGGAAAAATACATCCACTGGTTTGGGTCTTGGAAAGATGTAAATTAATTCTGTGAAGTGTACAAAAGCTGGAAAATCAATAAGTTTCGACCTAGCTTCTGTCAGAATTGCTGTGACTCCCAATTGAGCTGTTCCATTTTGCACTTGAGCCACAGATTCATCCCAATGTCTGGCACCAAAAATGAATTGAGGTTTATATTGAATGGGATCACTTAGTAGTCTCATCCAATCAGGTACAAATCCAGAGATTGATCCATCAGCTCCAACATTGACTGAAGGGAACCATCCAACTATAGATTGACAAAATTAGCTTTTGATAAAATGGCACTGAAACGTCACCAAGTTATTTCAGCATTTTTTACAGAGTATTACGCGCTCCCTAATTTTTTGAGCGCCGCTCGCGCTCGCGCTCATTGTCGAAAAAGTGAGCGGCGCTCGCGCTCGCGCTCACTAAAATTTTTACGAGCGCCGCTCGCGCTCGCGCTCATCAAA